>JAULUF010000049.1:2095000-2282500 GCA_031834385.1 Semotilus atromaculatus
AAAACCGTCAACCAAAACTGACGTACAGCATTGAGTACGTTTAAAAGCGTGCCACACTTTTGCCGTGGCTGTTTGACAGATGGCTGTAATGAGCTGCTGATGCACTTACGGTTTCTCTCCACACTTACCAATACAGTTAAAGAACGGCTCCTTCTTACAATGGCCGGAGCAGCCGTCTCCATTCATAGTGTTCATATCATCACATTCCTCTCCCTGGGACCTGAAATAAATCAATGTATACATAATGAACATAATAATGATGATTTCCCTTGGTGGATATAAATCTATGTTGTTAAAAGCATGGACCTCCTCGTGAGGTAGATATATGACAGAATGTTTTCAACAACTTTAAGATGTTTTGTTGAGGCAGTGGATGAGCATCAAGGTTAATGTGATGATCCTGTAAATCAGTAGTTCTCAATCTTTTTGACTCGGAGGACCCCAGTATCCAATAACTATAAAATATATTAACAGATTCTAGGAGAGTTGATATGAGTAAACTATTTAACCACAATTCATATTTTGTGATTACAGATTTTTCTAGAACTGTACGTTAATTAATAAAAATAGTAGTTGAGGGGGTTCTTGTATGGTTTTTGTAGCATTTTAATTAAGTTAGATTAACTCTTTCCGCGCCAACATTTTTGACAATTTTCACAAAATTTTCATGGGCCCCATAATATTTTGTTGTAATATCTGAACATGCAATTTATCGAAATAAAAAAAAAACAGACACTCTGCTTTTAAACTACAAAAAAAAAAAAAACTTTTATTTAAAAAAAACAAACATTAATTTTATTCTAGCTTAATGCATTTTTTTAATCAAAACTTGAATGTGGTTCAGTTTAATAAAAAAGCAACATTTTGAGCAAAAAGCTGAGAAAATCTTGTTTTTGTCAAAGACTACATCCAGATCGGATTCAGAACGATGATCAAAACACAGATGGAGAAGATCGAGTTCATCAACACTCCTAAAGCTTCACAGTCCTGTAGCTCGTCCTGGGTCAAATGTTGATGATTGCGTTATTACCACAAATGAATATGATTACATATGCTATTGCTTGTTTCTGATTCTTCTTCACATGTCTTCTGATCAGGAGATCAGCACTCTTTCAGAAGATGTGTCATAGCGCCCCCTACCGTATAACAGTGAAAACCAGGAAATGTCCGTCAATGCCGGGGAAAGAGTTAATTAAGAGAATCAAGTTAGACTAATTAAGCTTGAGAACCACTGCTCTAAACGCTGTGGAAACACATCCAATCTTACCTCTGGATGAGACCGTCTCCACAGTACGGCGCTCCAAGGCGGTGTGTGAACGGAGGTGACGGCTCACTCTCGCTCCGACTGGAGATGGTTTGGACCTGGTACGTGTACACACCACCATACTCAACATCCCTGTGGAAGAATGCAAAAAACCATCACACATCTGTCAGGAATGTACTTTTGCATTGAGTTGGCAATATTTGCCACTAGGACTGATTCTTCTTTTAATGCCAAATACTTCTTTTATTGTCAAATAATTCAAAAATCAAAATACTATTGGCTGCCTGCAACCAATAAAATTATATCAACAAAAGCAATATTTACACTGCAAATGTGGATCAAAAGCTGCATCTGACATGGCATTTATGTTTATTCACACAGTACTTAATGCTGCTCAGAGGTGGAATACAACATGTAATTATTAATATAATTATCTCAGACTACACTGTGAGTCCTTGTCCGCTAAGCGTTCATATTTCCATTTTTTAACACCGAATTTAAATATACTGAACCTAAAGGCAAAGGGATATGTTCACAACCTGATTGGTTGTATAATTTGTATAATTTGCATGTGCGTAGTTTACATATGATGGTATTTTGACCAGCTGAGAGCTTTTAAAATGTGTAAAATTGACGCGCGTCGGAGGGGAAATCCGTTAAAATCCGGAGGTGAAACCCGTTGGCGGCCATCTTTTTACAAGATGTTGATCGAGCATCCATTGAGAGAGTCACCACTCTGTATTTGCTCTGGAAATGTAAAATAGCAGCACGGCAGCTTGCTAGCTGGTTAGTAGGTCAATAATGTGACTCAAAAGTGAAATTTGTACCGTACAACTTATCAGGTTGTACAATCTCCGCACTAATCCTCTTCCAAGCGAGGTCCTTTTTGTTTCTGTCTTTATACAAGTCTCTATAAAATTATAAGTAGAGTCATACAGCGGAAGTTTATTATGTCACTTTACCACGTGAAGCAAGCAGGCTCCTGATTGGTTAATGCGGCGCAAACTGACGCAAAAGTTCAGATTTTTCAACTCGGGCGGCAGACGCGAATTTGCGTCAAATGCGTGAATGCAAAAAAAACACTAAATAAAATTACGGGCGTAGCGCGCCAGACGCTCAATTTGCGGCATTCGCGTGAACTTGACGCGCGAATGAGGCGTATTCGCATCTACCGCGCCGTGTTCTACGCCTCATTCACGTCGCAGGAATTTTTCACGCGCGTAACGCGTCTTTGCATTGACTTAACATTGAAATCACTCGCACCAGACGCTCTATTCGCATCTGGTGTGAACGCACCTTTAGGAGGGAGAGGTTATTATGCGAGTATAGGAGAACATAAGTCTGAGTGGATATACATGAGTATCAGCCCCAAGGCTCAATTCTTGCACCACTCCTATTCAACCTGTACATGCTCCCACTGAGCCAAATAATGAGAAAGAACCAAATCTCTTACCACAGCTATGCAGACGACACACAGATCTACTTATCTCTATCGCCTAACGACTACAGCCCCACTGACTCCCTGTGCCAATGCATTGATGAAGTCAACAGTTGGATGTCCCAAAACATTCTTCAGTTAAACAAAGACAAAACTGAAGTTATTGCGTTTGGAAACAAAGATGAAGTTCTCAAGGTGAACACATACCTTGACGCTAGGGGTCAAACAACTAAAAATCAAGTCAGGAATCTCGGTGTGATTCTGGAGTCAGACCTTAGTTTCAGTAGTCATGTCAAAGTAATAACTAAATCAGCATACTTTCATCTAAAAAAATATTGCAAGAATTAGATGCTTTGTTTCTCGTCAAGACTTAGAGAAACGTGTGCATGCTTTCATCACCAGCAGGGGGGATTATTGTAATGGACTCCTCACTGGCCTTCCCAAAAAGACCATCAGACAGTTGCAGCTCATACAGAACGCTGCCGCCAGGACCCTGATCAGAACCAGAAAATATGAACACATCACACCAGTCCTCAGGTCTTTACACTGGCTCCCAGTTACATTTAGGATTGATTTGAAAGTATTATACTGGTATATAAATCACTCAATGGCCTAGGACCTCAATACATTGCAGATCACTCAGATCATTAAGATCACGTCAGCTAGAAATACCAAGGGTTCACTCTAAGCATGGTGAGTCCGCTTTTAGCTATTATGCTGGAACCAGCTTCCAGAAGAGATCAGATGTGCTCCCACAGTCACATTTAAATCCAGACTCAAAACACTTCTGTTTAGCTGTGCATTTACTGAATGAGCACTGTGCCACTGTTCGTCTGACTGTTTGCACTGTATTTTATTTCCTTTTTATTCTAAAATGTTTTAATTATTCTTATTTATTTTGATTATTTTAATTACTTCTATGTAAAGCACTTTGAATTACCACTGTGTATGAAATGTGCTATATAAATAAACTTGCCTTGCCTTGACTTAGACCAACAGTATACTGACTTTAAGGTAGGGGTGTCTAGACCTGCTCCTGGATGGCCACTGTCCTGGAGTGTTTAGCTCAACACATCTGGAGGGTTCTGGAAGTTTCTTGATTGGCTGGTTCAGGTGTGTTTAATAGCTTGTTTTCATATGTCGTCACATCACTGCGTTGCCATGGCGCGAAACGCAGATAGAGGGCAGGAAGTGATTTGCTACATTTAGAAAGCACTATAACAAACTCAAAATGCCTATGTTTTGCGTCGTTTATGGTTGCTCAAATCGATCAAACCAAGAAACACGAGGAGTTTTTATCGTGTACCAAAAGTTGTTGTTCATAAGGGGGAAAAATACAAGAAAGTGACAGAAAAAAATGCCTTGCAACCCTACGTCTGCGGTCGGGAGGAGCTGAATCGGAAAAAATGCCCGTGATGTGCAGTGATCACTTCGTCAAAGGTCAGTTAATACACCTTATGTGGCTATGTTTGTGTAACGTACCAGTTTCCGAACTTTGTAAAGTCAAAGTAATTGTTGCTTCTTTTCTTTGAGTTTGAAAGTTACCCCTGTAACTGAAGACAAACATGGCAAATCTTTCAATTCAGTTGAAAAATCGCTCCTCTTTACACTCACCTAAAGGATTATTAGGAACACCATACTAATACTGTGTTTGACCCCCTTTCGCCTTCAGAACTGCCTTAATTCTACGTGGCATTGATTCAACAAGTTGCTGAAAGCATTCTTTAGAAATGTTGGCCCATACTGATAGGATAGCATCTTGCAGTTGATGGAGATTTGTGAGATGCACATCCAGGGCACGAAGCTCCCGTTCCACCACATCCCAAAGATGCTCTATTGGGTTGAGATCTGGTGACTGTGGGGGCCATTTTAGTACAGTGAACTCATTGTCATGTTCAAGAAACCAGTTTGAAATGATTCGAGCTTTGTGACATGGTGCATTATCCTGCTGGAAGTAGCCATCAGAGGATGGGTACATGGTGGCCATAAAGGGATGGACATGGTCAGAAACATTGCTCAGGTAGGCCGTGGCATTTAAACGATGCCCAATTGGCACTAAGGGGCCTAAAGTGTGCCAAGAAAACATCCCCCACACCATTACACCACCACCACCAGCCTGCACAGTGGTAACAAGGCATGATGGATCCATGTTCTCATTCTGTTTACGCCAAATTCTGACTCTACCATCTGAATGTCTCAACAGAAATCGAGACTCATCAGATCAGGCAACATTTTTCCAGTCTTCAACTGTCCAATTTTGGTGAGCTCTTGCAAATTGTTGCCTCTTTTTCCTATTTGTAGTGGAGATGAGTGGGACCCGGTGGGGTCTTCTGCTGTTGTAGAACATCCGCCTCATTCTAAGCACATGAGCAATCACCTTGAACCATCAGCTGGTGGTGGTCGAGATCAGAGATAAGAGACATCTGATCTTGTGTCAGTCTGAAGAGGAAAGTGGATCTATACTCAAGCTGAACCATGTGGGATGTCATGAGGGATGAAGTTGTGCTGAGACAATGTAACCAAAACTTGCTCAAGGTTGCGCGTGTTGTGGCTTCACAAATGCTTTGCTGCATACCTCGGTTGTATCAAGTGGTTATTTCAGTCAAAGTTGCTCTTCTATCAGCTTGAATCAGTCGGCCCATTCTCCTCTGACCTCTAGCATCAACAAGGCATTTTCGCCCACAGGACTGCCGCATACTGGATGTTTTTCCCTTTTCACACCATTCTTTGTAAACCCTAGAAATGGTTGCGCGTGAAAATCCCAGTAACTGAGCAGATTGTAAAATACTCAGACCGGCCCGTCTGGCACCAACAACCATGCCACGCTCAAAATGTCTTAAATCACCTTTCTTTCCCATTCTGACATTCAGTTTGGAGTTCAGGAGATTGACTTGACCAGGACCACACCCCACTTTTAACACTTGTGTGATTGTTAAAATTTTTGTATATGTGTTGTTTTTAATTGTCGGTTATTATTGTGATGATTGTTGTTATTTATTATAATAATTTGGTGTGGTACTAATTGATAATCCAGAGGGGAGGTTTTACTATAAGCCCTTGCGGGTTTCTTACCTCTCCTGCATAATCCATATGTATTGTTGTTGTTTTTTTGTTTTTTTTTATATCTATTCGTTTGGTTTTTTTGTGCTAAATAAATAAATACAATAATTTTAAAAAAAATTAAGAAACAGCCATGTGATTGGTTGATTAGATAATTGCATTCATGAGAAATTGAACAGGTGTTCCTAATAATCCTTTAGGTGAGTGTATAATGTAAGGATCACGTCCAACATATGTTTAGAGTTTTTATATATATATATTTCTCTTGTAATAGCGTCTAAAGTAGTACAGGACGGACTTTCCTCCATCTCGTCCATTGCGCTCTTCACTTCCTGACCTCCATCTGAATTCCTGCAAACCACCTATTGGGGTTGGAGCTAAACTCTCCTGGACAGTGGTCCATCAGGAGCAGGATTGGACTCCCCTGCTTTAAGGTTTCCACCTTATGCACAATACAAGTGAAAATAGCTTCTAGTATAGCTCAGACACTTCCTAACAGTGGTCAATTA
This sequence comes from Semotilus atromaculatus, assembly GCA_031834385.1. Classification (NCBI taxonomy): domain Eukaryota; kingdom Metazoa; phylum Chordata; class Actinopteri; order Cypriniformes; family Leuciscidae; genus Semotilus; species Semotilus atromaculatus. The sequence goes on from JAULUF010000049.1 coordinate 2,101,272, forward strand.
TAGCATTCGGATCATTCCTTGCTGAAAAATTAGTTTTAAGATGCTAAGACACCAGAGTTTACACTACAGGAATTATGTCAATCCGACCTAGCTCCTTGTAAAACTAGCTCCTGAAAACTTGTAGTGCTGGTTTAGTGCTTATTCTAAGCACATGAGCTATCACCTTGAACCATCAGCTGGTGGTGGTCGAGATCAGAGATAAGAGACATCTGATCTTGTGTCAGTCTGAAGAGGAAAGTGGATCTATACTCAAGCTGAACCATGTGGGATGTCATGAGGGATGAAGTTGTGCTGAGACAATGTAACCAAAACTTGCTCAGTTAGCACTGGGCTTTGAGGAAAGGGTCACGGTGTTCTGGGGGCGAATGATTGTGGCGGCTGATAACCAGCAAAACAGGCCAGACATGTTTCCTCCCTCAGAGGACACCAAACAAGCACAAGTCGCATCTTCAACACTTCTCTGAGTGTATTGGAGGGCTGTCCACCTCAAATGAGTCTTGGAGGACATTTGCATTTGGTCAGTAAAACTGTAGGAAGTGATTGAAAGTAGATAACCTCTTCTCTATGCTACTTAGTAGATGCCAAGATTTACTACAGGAAACAAGTGAAAAGACCCCAAGCTCAGGTCTCTGGGGGCCCTTGTGAAAAAAGAAGCACACTTTAGCTTACTTCAAAAAAAAGACTGTGAACTTCAAGTGCACATTCAATACAATTAAGTGCACTTCTTTATAACAAGGGGGGGGGGGGGGGGTACACACTCAAAACCATTGTTAAACAGTCAACAAATATACACACATCTGTGACTTTACTCAGCAATCATAAACAGCTAAACTGTTGCAAGTAATTTTGGTAACACTATATTTTGATGGTCCCTTTTGAACGTGCTGTTGACTATAAGTAACTTTGCAACTATATGTCAACTAACTCTAATTGGAGTATTAGTAGACTCACTGCTTTATATCTGATAACTCTTTATTGTGAAGGTCCTCCAACAGACACTCTACTGACTATAAGTAACTTTGCAACTACATCTCAACTTAATCTAACCCTAACCCTACCAGTCTATTAATACTCTACTAACACTCTAATGAGAGTTAGTAGACATGTAGGAGCAACGTTACTTATAGTCAACAGAATGTGTTAAAGGGACCATCCAAATAAAGTGAAACCGTAATTTTTAAAGTCTAAACAAATCCGACCACTAGAAAGACAAAACATCCATCTACATTTTTTTCTACACTCATATCCACTAATATAGTAAACTACAACCCACCCACAAAGCTACAAAACAGCATGTGCATTAACTACTAGACAGGAACCCCAAGTCTCTCAGCTTTCCATCTCCAAAACTACACCTACACAGGTCATTAATAAAAGAGCCAACATGAGCGAGAGAAAAATACACAAAGCCTTCATTATTTGCATTTATGTTGGACACGTTCCCAGAGAGAAACGCAAGCACATCTCTGCTGATTAACAAAACAACACTGCCAAATTACCAGAGTGCCACGGATATTACGTTTATTACGAACGCCGCAGGTTCACGTGAGGCCAAGTGTATTTGTGCTGCCGTCAGCAGAGTTATAAGGTGCCTGTTCTAATGGGCAGGGAAGCAGTAACGTTTAATAAGAGGCAAAACAAATCATTCAAATTAGCACTTGACATGAATGACACCGACAAGAGGTTTAAGCTGCAATTTTCCTATGTTTTGGAAAAGAGGAAAACGTCTGTGAAAGTCCCATAAAATGAAAGAAGAAAAACACAAATAAGCTATGCACAGAGAAAAGCAAATGACACAACACACAGCAAAAGGCAAGTACACACATAACGCTGAGATTTCAGTACGTTGAAAGAGATTTAACAGGGTTCTCAAGTATCACGCATTGGCCGTGAGACACACGCAATTCAACCAGTTCACACGCTCACACGCCACACTGTGTATTTCTCACGCTGAAAAGGCAATGCCAACCAAGTTGTCCTGCAAGCTTTATATATAACGTTGTATACGAGGCGCAGGCACACAAAGTGGAGTTTCCTGCCTCCAGCACGTATCTCGGCCAGATTGCGTTCGTTACGAAGCAACATAGATGCGCGAACATACGGAAGTTGATGGAACATTCTCGGCCACTGTACGTTCGTTTCGTTATAAGCAACAACATCGCGCGAACACGCGTCGTGATCCGATGGTCGTGATGGAGAAGGTAATTTGGAAGAAAGCTCGTCTAACATTTTTCTAGAACAGTTAATATATATAGCCCATCGTATACATTATTATTGATGCATAAAAAACTCTACATCTAGGCTACTTTGCAACCAGGCCAGAAGCTTTGGCTCAGTTTGGCTAGCTTATGTTATCTGAAACTAAAGGAAATGTTAGTGGGTATGGGAAGGAATGAAGATGTATTTCTTCATTTTATTTATAATTATATATTATACTGTATTAATAGTATTTCTAGTTACATTAAGGCTACATGTATTAAAGCAGAGTGCTCTGGGTAATATTTGATATCCTGTCAAAACATAGCCTACATTAATCATTTTGCATTTGTATTTTTCAAAGATGTCAGGGAAAAAGCAAAAATATATTTTATCTTTAAAGTCTTTTAAGATTTTATCTTTAAGACTAGACACATTCAAAATGCAAAAATATTAGTTTTTCCAAACTGGAGCAATTTGTTATATTTTTGTAATTTTAGTATATTTGTAATTTTTAAATATAACATTAAAGAGTATATTTGATGTGATGAATTGCTCTGTCATTTATCCGATTTACCAGTTGTTATAATTTCAATTTGTGCTGGTTAATTATGAACAATGGGTAAAAAGGGGGGGCGGGGATGGACGGGGGCGTGGCTCCATTTGGGCTCCTCCCCTAACCGCATGTGATCTCACTCGAAGCTTTTGATCAAACTTGAGAACCCTGGATTTAAAACAGGGAAACTTCTTTGAACATACTGTAGCAGTTTTTGAGTTTGCAAGTCCAGGTCAATGTGCATGAAAGGGTCACATGAGACATCATCAATATACACAAATAGAGCATGTGTGTGTGTGTGTGTGTGTGTGTGTGTGTGTGTGCGTGCGTGCGTGCGTGCGTGCGTGTGTGTGTGTGTGTGTGGTAGATATATACATTCATATATATATATATATATATATATATATATATATATATATATCAGCCATTAAAACAGTCATTTACATGCAATCTACAAGGAATCAAATCATTACCACATGGCATAAGCTGATTGGCCTCTGCTGATCCTGCAGCCAATGAGATTGCTTGCTCAGCATTTAAATAGTCTGGTTCAGGGTTTTCTGTTGTGCAGCAGCGCACTATCAGTGTTCCTCTGAAACCCTCCACATCCCCCAGCTCCACCTGCCTAGATGTGATACGGGATGTATATACTGTATGTGTGCAGCAGCAGCATATCTTACATGCTCTCAGCGGTCTGTTTGTGTATCTATTAGTAGTTAATCCCAGCCATGTTAGAACGTTCTGCCACCACGTTATTGAAACCGATAACCACAAGAAAGTAAGGTTTGGGTTAATCAACCGAGAGTAAAGGGTTTATGGGACGGTAATGAGAAATGTTGGGTATCTTGATAAATCTAAGCACAGTTCAGAAGCAAAATCCAGTTATAACAATGAATGTTTATAAATATATTCCACTGTTCCGATTTAAGTAGATAGCTATCTATGTCACTTTAAAAGTTAATATAAAATAAAGGCAATTTAACTAAGTTACTTGTTATCTTCAGTGTAGAAGTTGTCTATGCTCGTTTAAATAAGCAATGTAATGTTCAATTACATGACTCTTTATCTTTACTGTAAATACTGTTTATGCTCAAAGAAGTCTGTGAAAGAGATAGTTAAATATAGATAGAAATAGTTAACACCACATTTTTCTGGAACAAAGTAAAGTTATTTTAAACATGTTCAAGTGTGTAAATGAATGCCAGGCTGAGGCATCTCAGGGCACAACATTTTCACTTTAAAGAGAGACATTGATTTTTGCAGTAAACTTGTCGTATCGCACCTGGTTAGGCCACAATGTAAAATGACATGGCATTTAAGGGACAAATATTACATCAGACACTTTTAGGCATGAAAACAAAACCTGTATGATGCCAGTTGCAATATGAAGGCATGTGTTGTTGAATGAGGTTTCTGGGATGAGTCGGGCCAGTGTCCACACAGAGAGCACAGCACGTGTCAAAACGATTTTCACTATATACCTCAATATATAGTTCAATTGAGGCTTCGTTTGTTATCCATAGGAGTGTAACACATACGAGTGTTCATGCAATGAGGAAAAAAGGGAAAGACAACAAAATTAAGTAAAAACAGAGCCAATGTGTGGAAAATTAAAGACATAAAACAGATTTTAGGGAAGGCAACTCTTAACATTGTTTGAAGGGCACTTTCACTGTATGGTAAGTGAAAATTTAAAATCTTGATTTCAAACTATAGTCCTATATCCAGTTGGCAGGTACGTCATATGCATATTCATTTTCCTTTTTATTCATATTTTTAATTTATTTTATTGTGAAAAATACTATAATGTGATTACAGAATCAAGAAGTCACCACTTAAGGTATAAATATATTACAAATTCATTTTTTAAATCAAGCTCAAATTATTATTTTCATATAATTTTTTTTTCAAATTATTTATTTCTAATTTAGTAAATATTATGAAAAATATTGTTTAGCAATTGCTATGCATGTGTTTTTATGATCTTTAAATTCAATAGTGTGATATCATATACATCGACTTTATATCAGCCTCTCCGCTCTGTAAGATATCGGCATCAGCCATAAAATAAATCAATATCGGCCGACCACTATACAGTATATGGTGGGTTGATCAGTGAACAATATGTAACTGTGCTAATGCCAACGCATTAATAAGCTAAGGAAAACCACAGCCTCACAGCCGATTGAAAGTTAACGTATGATGAAGTGCTTTCTGACAAACTGGAAAATGCATTTTAAATTTCAGCTGAAAAATTATTAGATTATCATTATGTAATTGATCATTGCTTTCACTTCTGAGTGCACATGCCTATCGCTATGGATAACAAGGTTGTATATTGTATAAAGAGACATCTGCCTCCAGACTTTCTATGTTACACATGTGCTGAGGTGTTGAAGAAAGACGTCTCAGAGAATGCCATCATCGTCTGCTCAGCCTCCACCCTTCATCTGTGTCTTATTAATGCATTGTATCATTGTATTCTCAACTGTTCTGAACTGGTGCAGCTGATGATATGTCGTATGATGTCATGTGAGCCAGATACTCTTGACAGATTAACAGGCCCGCCAATATGCTTATGGCATAAATATATGTTGATGACATGGCATGAAATCAGTTAACATGTCAACAGAATTGCACTTGCAGCTCATCGGTCAATCGCTGACTCGGTTAAATGTGTGATGCTACCATCTGTTTACACCTCAGAGCATTCTCTGTGTTTAACTTATAGGAACCGTATTGAAGTTATGGTGCGTTCAAGTCATCTCATACAGATCGTATTTACGATTTGAGCGCACATGAACACGTCGCACATGAACCACAATGTCGTAAATATGAGTGGGAAGCTCGGGATTTTCTTTAATAATAATAATAATTCATTACATTTATATAGCGCTTTTCTCTGCACTCAAAGCGCTTTACCTGGAAGGGGGGAATCTCCTCAAGCACCATCAATGTGCAGCACCACCATTTATTTAGCTGGACTATATTGCTAGACTTTTCTATTTACAGCGAAGTAAGCTAAATGCCTGCACAGAATATTTATTTGGCATTATAAAATAACAATGTAATATGTAATGATAAATGTTGCAGTGGCTTCATAAATGAATTAAAAACATAACAAACCAAAGCACACCTGGTGCACATTTCTTTGTTCTTCATTTTCTAGAACTAGAGTTTAAGAAACTTGCTCTATTTTTGTGTAATTAATTAAGAGAAAATACACCGCCATCTTACTCCAACGAAAATGACTTGAACGCACATGCCGTCATAAACACGACTTCCCACCTCGTAAGGACGAACTTCCCAGGAGGACTTGAACGCACCATTATAGACAGGAGAGAGAATGAGAGAGGAAGAGAATGCTTAGGAAAGCTTCCCATTCAGACAGTACTTCATTTAATAAAAAAGCCAACCTGGAATTCTTGATAAAAAAAAGACTCAATACTTGTTGGAAGACTTCCACAGATGCACATCAAGACTTATGACGTGCTCGAAGACAAGAGAAAGCCACTATTCAAGTGAACTCCTCAAGAGAAACACCATACGCAAGCAACCCAAGGGTTTTCTGCAAAAGAATAGACAAGGTTTAGTTTTCTGGGAAAACGGCAACTGATGGTTTTAAATGAGATGCCCAAATCTCACCAGGCTGTCAGGAGTTCTCACTAAACAATCTATGTTTCGAAGAATTACAGATCTACCAGTGCCAGCATGTAGTCATATTTCCAAAACCACAGAAGATTTGGTTTTCCTTGTATTTCTAGGGATTCAGTTGGGGATGATAATATTACATTAATAAAGTGAATGCACCAACGAAGATAAATCATTAGTTGGGTTATCCCTAGTTGTTCTGGTTGAGAAATTATGTCAATCACATATAAAGGAGATCAACTTATAGTGGTGAATTTAGAGAGAAACTCCAACATTTCCACAGTGCAAATCTTCCTTCGGAACATGACTTCTGGTAAACAGGGATTACTGCGGTCAGCTATGACGTCTAAAGCTCTACAGCGGTGTATAGCACATGCACATTCCCTATGCAATTTGCAACTGGTTTACATATAATCTAGGCCAAATTATAGGAACGTTGTGGTCCGAAACCAATAAGGAGTTAAACAGATCTTTAAGGAAACGCTAAAGTTGCCTACACAAGTGGTTATGAAATAATCTTGTTCCAAAGGTCACCTTGTTCCAAAAGATCTAGTGGATCTAGAGTTGACTTGCTTTCCAAAATCTAGAAATGTCAGTTGGCTTCCATGCAATTTGCTATTAAATGTACTTATCCTGTAAGCTGGATAAAGCAATTTCCCAGTGAGATTAACGACTATGGGGCACAACATCAAACCAATGTAATCATTGCATTATTAACTGGTAGGAGGGTGGAGCTTCTGGAATGCCATAACCAGTGGACTTGACACAACCGTGTCATGAGGTGAGAGTCTTAGACAAAGGGGGACCTGGTTCCAGGAGCCTGGGGCCCCTAAAGCGGATGATTTGGCCAGTTGTCTTGGCCTCTTTCTCATTGGCAGGGGGGTCCTGTCAGCTCAAAGCAGGGGGGCCCTTTGAAGCCATAAGAGCAAAGAGGGCCAGTTCAGGAAGGGGAATAGCAGATGGCTGGGGGGGGGGGGGTTCTGAAGGCCAGTGTCACACACACACGCAGGGTCAACCCAAGAGTGATTTACTTCTATATTCTAGAGCTTCAACCCTACTCTCATATTTCTGAACAGACCTTAACGTTCCATAAATCCAAGACCGAAGGCTTTCTATTAAAATTAATGAGTGAGTGCCAAGTGAGAGAGACATGGGTGACCCAAATTAGGTAGAGAATTAGGTAGAGGTGTCAGAACATATTTACCAAAGATCAATATCTCTCTTGGATCAGAGCTGAGGTAATGAATGTATTCAGCATGGGAACTCAGAAGAAGTGATTATAATTGGTTCCGATCTCAGAATCAACGTCACTCAGAAAACAGACTCTCAAACCCGGCTGTGAGTTGACCACAGTTTACTTGAGCCAAAACCTTACCTACCTCAGATCAAAAACATGTCTGCTTTATTCAGCTACAGTGTAAGCGAAGAAAAAATCCTTTAAGGTGGAAAAACTGGGCAAAAGTGCCTATTGGATGCATCTGCAAACCTGCACCATGCAACATGCACAGTGCTGAGTTGCATATGTTTATACTAGGTATTAAACGTGGCTGCAGGTGGAAAGATTTGGTCAGTGGAAGAAACTGAATATTTGCTAAATAAGCTTTTCTAACATACCATCAAGGCAAAAACTGCAGTCATGCTTGAGGTTAGTTGCAGTGACAGATGAAATTAGGTGGCTTTCTCCGTTTCTGAATGCAAGATGCAAGATGCAAGATGTTTTGCAAGATGTTTTGTTAAGAATAGATGCATATGTAAATGAAATGAAAGTTTAAGGTACTACATTCGGTTTGGATTAATTTGGATTGATGAATTTCTACAGTAAACCAACAGTGTTACAACTAACCCCATCCCTGATCTCCTCTACTATAAATTGGATGCAGGTGTGCAGAAAACATTTTGCTCTTTGTTGCTCACAAAAACAAAACAAAAACTACAAAAAAAAACCCCAGAAGGGTCAGCATTACTGAAAAAAATGTCTGTGCAAAGATATTCAATGCTGGTAGTAGATAAATCTTGGACCTGCAAATTCTCCACAACTATTGGAAACAATCTGGAACGTTGTGCTACTATATCAGTGGGTGGAAAGCTAAACCCTTACGTTCACATGCATCCAGAAGTGGCCAATACAGACACGCTGACCAGAGACCCAGTATCTGGCCTTAAATGGGGAAGCGTTAGTGTAATACTGCCCAAACCAGAGGTGCCCAGTCAAGGCCAGAACAACCTCAAGACGGCAGAGCATGTTAACTGGCATACTGAAGCCAGGCGCTGGACTGAAATCAACCAGCAGCTGCATCCTTCTCTTTGTTTCTCTTGGCTTCTTTCGAGAATTGAAAAAGTACAGAGACACACCACAATATTTGAGCAGGGATTTGCTGTGCCTTATACTGACCAGGCACATTTCACACTCCAACTCTGAATTACGTTACTTTTGTTCTATGGTAAAACAGTTCCAAATCAAAGACAAGTTCCAAAGACAATACAACTTTTGACATGCTAGCCAGGACCTAAAATCATGTAATGACAGAAAATAATTAACCAGGAATACTGCAATATATTTTTTTTCGAAGAACTCTTACCATCTTCAAAGTAAGGTCAACATTCATTAATTCATCAGGTGTAAATGAGCAATTTGTTACAGCATTATTGAATCCAAAAGACTCACCTATCCACGTATTTCCGCATCGAGTCACTCAGCATGATGCCCTTGGGTGCGTGCATGAACGGCGGCTGCCGTAGGAGCCGATAGAGCAGCGGCTCGCATTCTCGACACAGAGGACAGTCGGGTTTGGACGTGAGCAGAGTAGCATCAATTTCCAAATGTTGCTCCATGGTGAAAAACTGCACTCCGTACACCTTCTCGTGCACATCCAGCTTGATGGTCAGTGGTGTGTCGCAGAACAAATTGCTGGGACCCATAGACAGGTTGTTGCCACTTATAGTCAATAGGATGATATTGTGGATAGCAGGCAGAACTGTTTCCTCCTGGGATGAGAAGGTCACCCACACCGTGAGCGAGTCAGGGATCACCGGATGAGCAAACTCCAGCTGTAACATGCAGCCTTGCAGAGGGCAGGGGGGGGGCACCATGCGCAGATCCATGCCGTTGTGCGGACTCCACGTGCGGACGCTGGGCTCGCATGCCTGCTCCACATCTGGTGGTCCTAAGAAATGCATCAATCGCATTAAAATCTATTAGAGTATTTCAAATCAATATTCAGTTTGAGAGAGTTTTAACTTGGGGTACGCTGTCTCTTTTACAATATTCCTTTACCAGTTAATGACAGGAAAGGCTACTGTTTACGATAAAGATAAAAATTAAGCAATTCTTTTGTTCTTGTGGAAGGAGGACTAACTTGAGGCTTCCCGATTTCTACAGTTTATCTTGTGATAAAGGATATGAACCAGTTTTTCAAACAAGAATAACTCTACGGCACCCAAGCCAAGCTTTTGCAAACAGAGAGCCTTAAATTTCATGGATATGATCACTTACTATTGCATACAAATTTTGAATAAACAAATAAAATTAATCCAGTCTTAGAAAAAAAAATGCAAAAAAAGTATACCTTTAGGGGTACGACATCTTGTCAATGTGGTAGTACCCTTAAAAGGTCAACTTTGTACCCTTAAAAGTTCATAGTAGTACTGATATTGACCTTCCTTGAAGGTACATAGTTGTCTTTTTAAAAGTACTACCCCAGTAACAAGTTATTGTACCCCTAAAGGTACAATTGTTGCAGATGTTTTCTTACAGTGTATAGAGCTGATGTAGAAAACATTTCAAGGAAACATTGCATCATATTATCAATAAAATAAGACCAGTAACCCAGTACTGTGCAGTATCTGAAGTGAAGCAGGAACAGTAAATCATAAGGTACAGCAGAAAAAGGAGTCATGCACAATGAGAAACGCAGTCACACACTTGATGCATGTTGTTAAATCTTGTCTGTCCATTTCTCCTCCACATACTCTCTCGTTTCTGTGGCAAGAACCAGAAATCCGAGCGACCTGAGGATGAGGCCCGCACAAGGCTTTCGATTTCAGCCTGGCAATTACCTCTCGTGTGCTGCAGTCCAGCCATATTTGGAGTCAACAGCAATTCATTTTACGGGGAGTGACGTACCCCAACATTCATCAAATGTGGGGAGAAGCCAGGGCACTGTAGACAGTGTGTTCTCCTGCTTTTCCTTTGTGCACTTCCAAACTGGAAACAGCAAACGCCATTTGCTAACCTCATTTCTGGGCAGTGCACAAAATTCCAGTGTTTAATCAACTGAGCACTGAGTTTTTGGCTTTCCAGGCCACATCATCTCAACACGTTTATTATTGTGAGTATGTGTGTGGCCAGAATAGAAGTAAACATACAATAAAAATGTCTTCGATACCGCAGGTTTACGTTCTAACCTTGCTTACGCTGCATTTGACCGGCCACAGAACTTTTCAAGATGGGAGCATATCTTCTTGCAGGCGCATTTAAAAAAGAGTGCCTAAACGGCTGTAATGAATGTATTCATCAGGTAGTCATTTCACAAGTTGAATAACTGTCATCTTTTATCTAAATGACTCCATGGTGGACTAATAACCCTGTCCAGGAGGTATTCAAGTCAGGGTTCAGCCGCCACAGCAGCGGTGGGCTGATTTTCAAGGTGACCTGACAATTCGCCCATGAATTAGTGCCTTGCATTTTCACTTGATTAGCTAATCCCATCAGGGTATTAGCTTGTCTAGGAAAGTGCTCATTCATGGAAAAAAAGGGAAGGTGGGTGGGTGGTGGGGATTGGCGTTATATGGCTGAAAACATCCCGCTTAAGGTAATTGCAGTACGTTGAACTGAGCACAGGTTTGCTCAGTTCAGTACGATGTTGGAACAAGCCTAGTGAAAACAGCTGAGATCAAGCTGAGTAATGATCTGAGATCTGAAGTGAAGTGAGCTGCATATTTCCTAGAGCCATGTGACTGATAGTGACCAGGATTATAAACTCAAATTAAAGCCATAAATAAACACCCTTATTCTTCACTTGAGATAAAGTCAAATTTAACTGAAGTAAAGTAATATATATAAACTTAAACATTTGGTAACACTTTATTTTGATAGTCCACTTTAGGGTAACACTTTAGAATACGGATCCTTCGTTAATGAATAACTACACAAGAACCAATGAGTAACACAATATTAACAATCTAGTAACTACAATTAACTAAAAATAAACCCTGATTAACAAATTAGTAAGTAATAGCGCACAGATGAAAGTGTTAGTTAACTATTAACTAATCAATAACTAAAAAATTTTATGCTTCCAGAGAACTACTGACATTTTTGGTGAACTTTAAAATAGTATAATTTTAGAAAATTTCTTTAGAAGTATGTAGTAACACTTGAGTCATTACTAGTTAACGTTACCATGATCTTCACTTTAGAATACGGATCCAAGTAATTAGTAATTCCCATAGATCTCATGAAAATACATACCCAAAAAAGCGATTTCTCCAATAAAACACAACATAAATTCACAAAAGACATACATTTTATTAGCTTGATGTAATCCAAATCTTTAGTATCCATACGTTGTTTGCAAGAAACAGATTTAAATTCAGCCCATTATCCAGTGATCTTCATCTCCATTTCTCAGCAGCGACCGCAAACGTCAAATCCCGACTGGTGAATTCAAATTCAAAAAATGCGCTTTCAAGAAGCGTTACGACATGTTTTACGGTCGTGATATCAAACGCTCATTGGCTCTCGCCTGCTTCCTCACAGATTGCGACATTCCGTGTTTCAGTCGGTGTAAATTAGTACATTTGAAATGGAGAAGCGTGCACGCTTTCACAGAGCGAACCGAAACCGGATTAACATTTTCATGGATTAATCATTTAAATTCTGATCTGTACCTCATACACAACTATTCCAATACTGCCAGAGAGGACTGCGACTGCATAGTTTGTCTGTCTTTCATGTTTTTTGTCTTCATAATTGTAGCCTACGTAGTTTTAAGGAATGGTTATGGGTAGGTTTAGGGCTAGGAGTAGGATTAGTGGCTCAAAATATATTTTAATGCTATAGCATAGACTATTGTTAATAAAACTGCCATTTCCCTACACATCTCTGTCCATACGTTTTATCCTTTTTATATTCTGCATAAAATGGATATGTTTAAGTATGGGAGTAGGGTTAAGGGATCTTGTTACATTTATCTTTAAAATGGTAAAAGTGAAAGTATACAGATATCTTTATGATATGAAATATACGTAAATAGTTAACATTTTGTAGCTGTAAAATAATGATAATATTTTACATTAATAATGTTAAATGTTAATAATGTTAAATAATGTTAATAATGTTAAAATATTAAACCGTAATAATGTTACGTTTAAATGTTGCAGATACGTCCATATTATAAGTTTCAGCATCTATCCAAACGTACAAAAACGAACGTTTTAACATACGTATTAGTAACACTTGAGTCATTACTAGTTAGTTACCATGATCTTCACTTTAGAATACGGATCCAAATAATTAGTAATTCCCATCGAAGTATGTTGTAACACTTGAGACATTAGTTAGTTACCATTTTACAGTAGGCTACTAATGAAAAGCCAATTTTCAGGCAAATTTTCAAAAAATTTTCTTTGTAGAATCTTCTAATCACTCACAAGATAGGCACACACACATATGAGCTAGGAGACATCTTTTTTTTTTTTTTTTTTTTTGAGAGGTAGGTTAAATAATAAAATCACCGTATATGGTATTTGGATGGCGGATGACTCAATATGTTCCAGTAGTCTCCATGACTTCAGTGCCAGTCCAGAGGAATGGCGGACAGCCATTGGCCAAAGGACAAGTAAGGTCCCGACAACTGCATTTAAAAATCCATTTCTTTAAAATTATTCAGTTGATAAATAGACAGCATAGGCCAATTATTAACAGCTTTCCCAAATCATATACTGTAGTAGTTAAAATGTTAATGTAGTGTGCTAGTCATTTGTCCTGCATTGGTTATTGATTCGTTTTGCATGAATTATGAAACTTTTTCAGTAATTCTCAGTGGTTAATAGTGAAGTAGCCTACCACTTTCATGTGTGCGCTATTACTTAATTTGTTAATCAGAGTTTTTTTTTAGTTAATAGTAGTTAATAGATTGTTAATAAACTTTTTCAGTAGTTCTCTGGGAAGAATTTAAAAATAGTAGTTATTGATTAGTTAATAGTGAACTACCACTTTCATCTGTGCGCTATTAGGCTACTTACTAGTTCGTTAATCAGAGTTTCTTTTTAGTTAATAGTAGTTACTAGATTGTTAATATTGTGTTACTCATTAGTTCTTGTGTAGTTATTCATTAACGAAGGATCCGGAGCGAAAAGCGAGCAGAGTCGAGCCGAGCCGAGTTGAGCTGGTACTGGTAATGGAAAAGCGCCATTAGTAGACTGTCAGCTTTATATCTGCTAACACTTTATTTTGTTGGTCCCCCAACAGACATTCAACTGACTATAAGTAACTTGGCGACTACAAGTCAATTTATTCTCCTAACCCGAACCCTAACACCTAACCATAACCACAGTCTACTGACAGTCTAATACTCTAATGAGAGTTAGTTGACATGTAGTTGAAAAGTTATTAGTAATTAGTAGAACGTCTAAAGTGACTGTCGAAATAAAGTGTAACCAAACATTTTATTTCAGCCAGTTGCCAAGTCAACAAAGATATATCTAAAACTGGAGTGAAAGTGGATTTTGGATTGTTTGAAAAGCACATGTGGTAAACTTTAAAATACTCTTAGGGGATTTATGCCTTCACCACCAAACTTGGTCAACATAATAAATCAAATGTAATACCATAGTATAACCACTGAATTGCCAACTAATATACCCCTACATTTAAACAGGGTTGTACAATACCTTGCTGCTGAAAACAATGTTTTCAGACATAATTACTTCCTTTTATACGGTATTGCATTTGGAGATGTATTAGTCATTATTAAAGACTACTTTTGTCAGTTTAGATTCTTTTTTATTGTTTAAAATGTTGAGTCTTCTGGCTGAGTGACTGAATGAGATCAAAGGCTCAATTAAAGACTTTTTAACAGTTATTTAAGCCAGAAGACTCAACATTTTGAGGAAAAAGGAAAATAGTAAAAGGCGTATATCTTCTTTGATGTGCATTGTCTGTTTAGATCAAACTTGTGCTGTGTGTTTGTTCATAGGGGTTGATCACATGGGTGTGTCACGTCATAGCGCCACCTTCTGGCAACAGGAACTGACATGTCTATACTGTGATGCACTCCCTCAATGTGGTGTGATAGTTAGAGTTTTCTGATTGCCACCTTTTTTATTTTTGTATGGTACAAATCTTAAAAGATCTGCCAAATGCCACGTATACTAACATCAATTATAACAATTACTCCACTAACCACAGAAGTACAAAGCCCTTAGTGTGATGATGTCCACACAATTTTCCACAAAAACACAGACAAGCAAAATATGCACTACCAGTCAAACGGTTTAAATAATTAAGATTTTTCAATATTTTTTAATAGAAGAATTTTATGCTCACCAAGACTGCATATCTTTGATAAAAATTGTCAAAAACAATAGCACTACAATTTAAAGGACTGTTCCCTATTTTACTATATTTGCAATATAATGTAATTAATATTATGTAATATAATATAATGTAATTACAATGTAATTTATTCATGTGATCAAACCTGAATTTTTAGCATCATTACTCCAGTCTTCAGTGTCACATGATCTTTCAGAAATCATTCTATTTTTATTTTCGTGCCAAGATATTATAATTTTTTTATTGGTGCTCAATTATTGATAATGCTTCGTATGATTATCAATGTTGAGAACAACTTCTGTTTCTTACAATTGAATTGAAATCTGAAACTTTTTTCAGGATTCTTTTTAATTAACAGCATTAATTTGAAATAGAAATTTTTGTAAAATGTCTTTACTGTCTTTTTAGGTCACTTTAATGCATCCTTGCTGAATAAAAGTATTGTTACTCTTTTTTTTCTTTTTTTTATCGTACCCTAAACATTGTATCGCGATTTTCAGCAGCACAAAAACAATGTTTTCAACATTGATATTAATAAATAAATAAACTGCAGCTAATCATCATACAGTCATGGTCAAAATTGATGGCACCCCTGGTAAATATGATCAAAACTGGCTGTAAAAAATAAATTTGCATTGTATATCCTTAAATAATACATGACTGTATTATACTGATTTCTGAAGGATCATGTGACACTGAAGACTGGAGTAATGATGCTGAATATTCAGCTTTAGCCATTACAGGAAGGAATAAATACAAAAGCTGTTTTAAATTGTAAAAATATACATCACTGTTTTTACTGTATTTTTTTCTCAAAATAAATGCAGTTTGTTATAAGAGACTTCTTTCAAAAACAGTAAATATCTTAATTATTCCAAACTTTTGACCAGTAGCGTGTACATTGGGTGTATATCGGAGCACAAGCATGGAGGAGGAGCACTGTCAGTTTGTGTCATGATTAAAACATGCATCAAAACATCTGGACAAATTGCTACAAAATGTAAATTGACCAGATGCGGATAGACTGTAGTCATTAAGACATGGATGTTTTGAGTTTTTCTTTTCACTCCTCAATCAGCCCAACCAACCCTTCAGTCTGCATCCTTTGTCTGCAAACGGCACAAACCGCATGTGATTTTCTGTGGCCTAAAGTGCCAAGAGCGGGTTTTATGTTTTCCCCAATCTGCAGTTTTTCCCCCCTTTCTAACTTTCTCTCGTGCTTTTTTTTTTTTTTTTTTTTTTTTGTCTGCTATAATTCTCCTGGCCATAAAGATTTACGAGAGAGGCACTCCGACTCATGAAGGTTGCGAATACAAACAGCAGGAGTGGCTTGAGGACACAAACCCTGTGAACTCCAGAGCCGGCAGGTGGAGCGGCAATGCCATCGGGAGAGAAGGGTGGACGCTGCAAAGAAGCACAAACAAACAGATCGCCAAGCAGCTGTGCTGGGGTCTTCGGGGCACGTCACGCAGGATGAGTGCTGGCGTAAGAGGGGCGCGTTTAGGGGACTGAGATTAACAGGGCATCATTCCAAGAGGGAAAACAGAGAGCCGTTTACACGCCGAAGCAGCGGCAAGCCCAGGCATGTCTCCGCAACACTGCAACAAGTGTTAATGTTTGTGTGAGAGAGCGCGTGTGTTTATTTTTAATACTGGGAACGTGTGCTGCCTAAAAACAGACTGCCATATCAAGGAACTTATAAATTACGGTCCATCTCCAGTTAACATTTCAGTAAAATGATGTGTTCTGAAGTGAAGTGCCCTCTGATAAGGTTAACAGCAATCGCTGACCCGCATCCATCACTGTCTGCATGAGTTCATTATCATCAAAGCAGGATTTTGAAGAGGAAACACTCCTCCAATTGATAATGAGCCTTTCCTTCTGCTAGAGATGTAAATCAAAACTGCAAGACACCATCTCACCAAAAAGGCATGAACGAACACGTCCTGACCGTGGGAATCGTTTTAATTGCATGGAAATGCAATGCCTCATGAACTTTAAGCTCTATTTGAAATGTGATTTGAATTACAGTACCGGGCATAGGCAGAGTTGGGGGAAACGCATTGCAAGTAATGCGAGTTATGTAGTCAGATTACTTTTTTCAAATACAGTGACACATTACTTTTAAATGTTCAACAAAGTTACTTTTTCAAAAAAGTAATGCAAGTTACTACTGACAGCTCTCCTGTGCCCATGTTGACAGGAATCGTAAGTTGAGAGGCGTTGTGTGTGAATATGATGATTATTATAGTTCTAGACTAAAGTGAGCATGCATTTACTCATCTCACATGTACAAACACAGATTCAGTATTCCTCAAAATGAATAAAAACAGTAAAATGCAAACTCAGAATATTTTGCAAACCTGCAATAACTAAACGTGTAAAATAATACAAATATACTTTATGGGCCCTATTTTAACGATCTGAAACGCAAGTATCAAGCGCGAAGCGCAAGTAACTTTGTGGGCGGGTCTCGGCGCTGTTGCTATTTTCCCGGCGGGATAAATGACTCTTGCGCCCGACGCAAGTTTAAAAGGGGTTGGTCTGAAGTAGCTTCATTATTCATAGGTGTGGTTTGGGCGTAACGTGAAATAAACCAATCAGAGCGTCATATCACATTCCCTTTAAGAGCATGATGAACGAGGTGCGCTTGTTCCATGGCGCAATACTATTATAACGGCGCATTTACCAGGAGCGCTTCAGAATCGGTTCACAGCCGAGGAGATCGATGTTCTCGTCAGGGCCGTAGAAGAAAGAGAAGTGACATTGGGGACGGGACAAACACACACAAATTAGCTTCGGTTATACATGCATATAATAATTTAGGTAAATATGTAAGCTTTGTGCCTATTTTTCCCATCGTCATGGACACAACAATGATTTCCCTCGTGTTTTAATATTTTTCCTTATAATAATGTATCATTTGCAAAAAGGAAAATGCATCTGTGTAGATGAGAGAATCATCTACAGTGTATGCGCGTTGTTCACACTCTGTATTATGGCCAAGCATGCGCGCTAAAAATAGCATCTGAATGTACGCTCAACGCGCCACTGACTTTAGACTGGGTTTTTTCTGGTCAGTGGCGCAATTGTTTTCTGGAACTGCAAAATAGCACCAGGGATTGTTTGTGCCGGAACACGCCTCCTTTTTTGCGCTGAACCGCCCAGGGAGCGCAAGTTCATTCTCTAGTTTGCCGGCGTGCGTCTGTGGAGGGAAAAGTCCGCTTTGCGCGGGTGCAAATACGAATGATACACGCGTCAGTGTACAAAGTCATTTGCGCCGGGTGCAAGATAGGGCCCATGGTGTGAAATGGCATTTGCCAAAAATAGAACGTTTGTGTTTTTGTTATTGAAAGAATCAAGCAAGCACAGGCCAGGTGAGAGAAGGTGACATTACTTTCCATGAAAAGTAACTAAGTAACACAATTAGTTACTTTTGTAAGGAGTAACTATTGTACCGCATTTTTTTTATTATTATTAGAATTTATTAGGGTTAACCCCTAATAAATGTTTCATCTCGTATTCGAGGGGGTCCTTACAATGAAACACAATTACAACTTAAAAAAACATAACAAAGTTACAATTAACAATACATAAAAAAAACAGACAAACAACAAAACACCACCAAAAAAAAAATATATATATATATATATATATATAAGCAACAGTACTTATAGGTACACATGTTGTTGTTTTTTAACTACAACAACAGTTTTTAAAAGTAACTTTCCCCAAGGTTTGTAATAATTAAGTTTTTTTTTCTTTTGAAAGAAGTCTCTGATACCAAAAAGGCCTGAACGAATGCGTCCTGAACATGGGAATCATTTTAATTGCAAAGAAATGCAACGTCTGATGAAAGCACCCCTCTGTCCCAAACAATGACCTTAATGCTTTTAAAACAGCATTGACTTGACCACAAAAACATATACGCTATATATCACCGGCCAAAACTCCCACAAGAACCCAGAAGGCTCTGATTTGCAGAGTAAGAGCATACCTAACACAATGCTATTTTATGCCAGCCATGCTCACAAACAATAATTAATAAAGCAGCTGTCTGCAAATTCTGGAGCAGCACAGCTGTGTAGACTATTTATAAAGGAAAAAATTTCCATCGCCAGCTAACTGTTCACTTAGCTGTTCACAGTTACACTGAGAACAAGCATAAGACATACTGAGAGGCAAAAAAAAAAAGACACGAAAATAGAGAAAAAGGATGCATCCGAGACTTAAAGTGTTGTTAGAGATGCTTTGATGAGAAGCCAGTGTCACAATGCTCTGACATTGTGAGGAATTATCAACGCATTCTCATCCTAGGGCGTCATATTCTGACACTTTGACAAAGCGTCTAAATCCAACGCCCATGGAACCCTTTAGCGTCAATATAACACGCAGAGAGATGGGTAGGTTTAGGTATGGTGTAGGGTTAGGGTTAGACCGCTAGGAGGCGCCTTCTGACCCATATATATCGGCGTCTCATATTGACGCTAAAGGGTACCATGCGCGTTCGATATAGACGCTTTGGCAAAAGCGTCATTATATTACGCCTTGGGATGAGAACGGGCTGGAATTATTTAAAGTACACATGCATTAAATCATTCTTCACTACACTGGACGAGAACACTGTAAATTACCAAGCCAACTACAGTATAAGCCGTGTGTTGATTTCACCATGGCACTATCAGAACATTCCTCTGTTTGTTTCAATGAGCTCTATGTTACCTGGAGAAAGCCTTCCATGCAATTCATTCACATCAATGGCAGGTTCTCGGCTGGCACACAACAGCCACTCGCAGTCTGACATTTTTCTACATGGACACAGACATAGAAAAATCCCTCGTGGCAACGTTGATGCCGCCACAAGAACACACATAGTCCGAAATCCTTCACTAGGATCCTGAACAGGGACGTAAACCCACAGGGATTAACTGGACCATGCTCTCCCGCCAAACATCGACCCCATCGGTTTCTTTGAGCACGCTCACATACGAAAAAACACATTTAGAGGAGAGAGTTTGAGACAGGACTACAGTGTTCGAGACACCTGTCTGAAAACAGTCATTGGGCAACATGAGCAGAAAATTGTTTGCTGTAATTTGTTTGTAAAAAAAACAAAAAAAACATTGAATTATCGAATGGTTCTATAAGAGGTATACAATCATTTTGCTTTGGAAAATCTCTATATTTTTCTCAATATCTATTTTTTCCAGTATTTGAGTTGAGTTCTCTCAAAACAACAAACTTTGAGGGACTATAGAATTTCAAATGCTGTAAAGTACACTACTGCTCAAAAGTTTGGAATAATTAAGATTTGTATAATAATTACGTTTTTGAAAGAAGTCATTTATGCTCAACCATGGTTGCATTCATTTGATCAAAAATTTACAAACAGTAATATTGCTAAATATCATTATAATATTAAAGAAATGTTTTCTATTTTAATATGTTTTAAAATTGAATTTATTCAACGCTGAATTTTCAATTACTCCAGTGCCATATGATGATTTAGAAATCATTGTAACATTAGAAATGTTTTTACAGATCAATTCAATGCATCTTTGCTATAAAAACTGTTCTCGACATTGATAATAATCAGAAATGTTTCTTGAGCATCAAATCATCATATTAGACTGATTTCTGAAGGATCATGTGACACTGAAGACTGGAGTAATGATGCTGAAAATTCAGCTTTGATCACAAGTTATTTAAAATTCTAATAATATTATTTCACAAAATAACTGTATTCTTTCAAAAACATTAAAAAAATATATATTCCAAACTACAGGTTTGGATGCCCTACTATACCAGGAGAATATTAAATGAGAATATTGCTCTTGGGATGCAAATTTGCCATGGCAACAGACAACAAACATTTCCTTTGGGATGCTGCCGCCATGAACTCATGAGACTTTGGCAAACACAGGCTTTTGACCAGGAGAGCCGGCACACTTGTTTGACTCTGCTAAGCAAGTATCCCGTTGAGACATACAGACCTTTTTGTAATGAGTTTCAATGGGCCAGAGACATTGACATTTTCTTTTTTGGTTGCAGAGACTCAGTATTACAAATTCTGGACCAGAAATTCACACAAGCGTCTGTCCAGGGACATGCACAGACCACAAATATTTTCTCAAGGCTTTTTCTTGAGGCTAAATCACACTTATCCGGAATGCAGACAGTAGACCTGTTAATCAACTCTGTGACACATTCTCTATATCGGGAAAGTTGAAAAAATTTGTAATATTCAGGCACTTTTGGCACTTAGACACAACGCACGCAATAGCCTGTGATGCAGTCTGTACATCGGTTCTCTAAAGAAGCATTGACTGGGTGCAGGACTAGCCAAAGGCAACCAAGTGTGTTTAATAGAAATGATGTGATGGTGTTGGTACATAAACTCACCCTCGGCTTCTCTGGGGCTCCAGTGGCCAGACGGGGAACAGGGGCGCGGGGACGAAGAATTGGATGCGTACTGCAGAAGGACGTG
Source organism: Semotilus atromaculatus (assembly GCA_031834385.1). NCBI lineage: Eukaryota > Metazoa > Chordata > Actinopteri > Cypriniformes > Leuciscidae > Semotilus > Semotilus atromaculatus. The sequence goes on from JAULUF010000049.1 coordinate 2,122,719, forward strand.
ACCCTCTGAACATTTATCACATACTGATCCCACTTCTCTAGGAAACCAACAGAGACAGACAAAATTCAACTTAGATACAGCAAATTCAAGTAGATGGCAAGTGAGATGGGAATCTTCAATATGGGGCAAAAACTGTTGGCATGGCAGAGTAGGAGAAATCATACATATACCAAAAATAGTGGACTCAATATAATCAGCACTAATAGTTTAGTGCAGTTACGCTGCCCTTTTAAAGACATCACCAAATCAAAGAAACCAAAGTCAGAAGTAATTTTATAGAATCTGAAAAAAAAAGTTGTAGCACAAAAAAAAGGATCTCAATTAGAGTGAATTTGAACAGTTACATTTACACTACACTTCGAAAACATAACACTGCTATTTCTATTTCTAAATGTAGCTCAAGCAATAGAGCACTAGCAATGCCACGGTCACAAGTTCAGCTAAATAAGGGCTAACATGTGTATCTTGAACGCAATGTAAGGCCCTGTTTACACCTGGTATTGAGATGTGTTTTGGTCCATCGGATCACAAGTGAACAATACTAAATGCAGGAGTAAACAGGGTCTAAAACGTTTTGAGCTTGTCCACTTTCAACCACTTCCAGAGCTAGTCGAAAACTCATTAGACCGGATTGTAGTGTAAACCCTCATGTGGTTGAATGTGTTCGAACCGCTTCAAAAGACATTATGGGAAGTGCACTAGCCAGATGGGATTTAAACTTTGTCATTAAGACCTAATTTTGGTTTGAAGACGACAAGCGTACCAAGCGTGATCTTGCGGCTGTCAGAGCAGGAACGAAAGCTGCTGCTCTCCATGTGTTTTTCCGTCGTCTCTGATCGTGTCCTTATGTAAATTGCTCAAGCTTATTTTGTCAATTAGATGAAAAGATCTGGAAAAAACCCATACATTCACCCGCCCATAGACCCTCCCCTCGAAGAAATCAGGACAGAAGTGGTTGGAAGTGGACAAAAGAGACAGATTAAAACACCAGGTGTAAATGGGTATGTGTCTCCATCGTCTACTTGTGATCCGATCGACCAAAACGCATCTTAATACTCGGTGTAACCAGGGCTCGGTGGATAAAAGCGTCTTCCAAATGCATCACAGTGTTTTTGTTGTGCTACACCACTACTTGTTTGAAAAAAGCAGGTTGTTACTGGAAAACTACTGTACACTCTTAGAAGAAAAGGTTCTATATAGAACCTTAAAAGGTTCTATCGGCGCTATGTATTTGCAACCCCAAAAAGGTTCTATACGGAACCCTTTTTAAGGGTTCCATAAAAATAACCCTTTAGGTTTCTTTGTAACCAGGAAAAAGGGTCTATATTGAACCTTTTAGGGGTTCATTCATTATCATTTGTTTTGTCCTTTCCGGATTAAATATTTCATATTATTGACAAACATCAAGACCCTAAAATGTATTTATGAGTGCATGTGAATGATCACAAAATTCAAGATATGGGGGTTAGAAAATGTATATATTTATATCATTTTATGTAGTTAATCAATATCACACGAAGACTGCCATTTCAGTTTTTCTTCTCCAAAAATCAGCATGATTAAAATGTGATATTAAGTTACTACAACAGTTTAATAAACAATAATTTAATTACAACTACAAAATGTTGCAGAATAATGTAATATATGAATGAATAATAGCCTATAAAGAACCTTTGTGCCAAAAGGGTTCTTTCTTTTCATTATAGAACCTTTTTAGCATAAAAGGTTCTTTGGAGTTGAGTAAAAAACCCGGTAACACTTTATATTACGACCCGCAAACTACTGCGTAAGTAAACCGAAGTTACGGTGTACGTTTCTGTAATTATAGTGTACTTCCGTGTAGGTATAAGGGAACAATATGTTAAGTTTTGGGTAATAAAGGGGTAACAAGCGCAACTTTAATTTACAGCCCGCAGGAGTCACACTTACCCTGTAAATACACCGATGAAATGGGTAAAAAACACTATGTAACAATACGAAACAACACTATTTGCACAGTAATTTAAGAGAAAGGTACTCTTATTATGAAAACAAAACAAAACGTTTTAATTACACAGTATATTTGCCCTCACATTTAAGTGTCATTGCAATACAATGTGATAAGGTAAGTACTACTACATGGTAGGCTACGTTCTAAATTAAAATCATAGCAGAAACTTTTTTTTTTTTTTTTTTTTTTTTGCTTAACGTTAAGTAGCCTAGTTTAGTAAGAAAAGCCAATAAATTAAGTTTGTATCATACTGTGGTTACATACAGCCATATATATATATACATTTAATTTGCAAACCACAGATGTCAAAATTACCCTGTAACATTGCACAAGAACATATTTTGCCAGAAATGTGATAAAAACTTTTATATACAACAGACGTACAATTATTGCCTGGAATATATTAACAGAATACCTGTTAGTTTTAAAATAATTACATTATAAATAATTTGCTTGTATATCTGCTTGTTACCCCTTTATTACCCAAAACGTAACATATTGTTCCCTTATACCTACACGGAAGTACACTATAATTACAGAAACGTACACCGTAATATCGGTGTACTTACACAGTTGTTTGCGGGTCGTAATATAAAGTGTTACCAAAAACCCTATGGTTCTATATAGAACCCCAATGAACCCTTTTTTCTAAGAGTGTAGACACTGTTTTTGGAAACAGTTACCCTACTGTCACACTACTTAAAAATGTTACACCCCAGAACTGCTCTGGTGTGAGAATTCACTTATCAGCCTCAATGACTCATTAAGCAGTTTTAGTCAGAGGGCAATGACAAATCTGGTTGCTGGTTAAGCAATCAGACTGTGATGTTAGAATGATATATGGATATACAGTAAACAATGTCACATGGTTTCAGAGAGACATGTCTCGACATGCTCCTCTGAGGGGATTCCCCTGCCGCTTGCCTTAGTGAATTACACCTGTCTCTCACATAACGGTCCCTCGTGCACCGTCTTCAAGCCCACAAATAAATACCTCTGACTGCATTCGGCTCTAAGGAAACTGATGCAAAATAACAAAGAGACTCAACCCAACAAAGTTCCACAGGTCTGAGTCATGAAATGTGTCTATCCCGTGCCAACAAGAAGATTTTGGAAGGCAATGTGAACAATTCCACTGTATCTACAACACAGCCAGTTAAACGCAGTTTAGAAATAGCGCTATTAATTGATAGCATGTGTTAGCGATTTGGCAGACGCTGAGAATTCTCGGTTGTTTTGCACTTCCTGCAATCTATCCTCGCACTGTACTCAAAAACTATTACAAAATATCTCAGACTTCTCCTCTTTCAATATTTACTAAACAGAACATGCTTAGGCATGTCTCCTCTCTGCCTACGTCCACATTTATATTCCACGTCTTTTCATATATCAGATTGCATCTTCCCAGAGAGCACAACACATGCTGATATATATTTTGCTACATATATTCTTGAAATAGTCCCTAGGATATGTGCTATGCCATTGCAACCTGAGTTCACCTGTCATAGAAGTGGCCAGAGATGGGCGGAAACCACTCTAAAGTAATGAAGTTTTGTTCCTGTTCTACCACTTGGGGTGCCATGGGGACTGGAGGGGGCCGGTAATCGGGTTGCCAGGTTTGGTAGATGAGGTCCAGATAGCAGTGCATGCGAGCCACCTGGTTAAGTGTAAAGGAATCAGTGCAGTCGTCATCTGGGGAAAAATGTGTAAGTTCAGATACTTTACATAGTTTCTGATAGCACATGGCACATGAAAAGGCATTCCTGTCGAGAAGATCAAAGAGCACCGTTGTATAAATCAATTGTTTTAATTGTTCACAGTTGGCAATTTGAATTGACATGAGAAACAGTAACTTTTACCAATGTTACAAACACATCTCTAAAAAAGTTAATTCAAATGTCCCAGAGTCCCCTCATTTAAAATATTACAAAAATACATTTGAAGACCTATTATAATCAAAATAAATTGTGAAATAAACAAATATATACTGTGCAAAAACAACAACAAAAATCATATACATTTTTACACAGACCCTCAATTAGTCAGTGAAGAGACTGTTTGAGATCAAATATGAGACATATAATATGTTAAGAAAAATCAAAGGCAAATATGAATACTTTCATGTCTTTTACAAACAAGTCTTCAATTATGCAAATGAACATATTATTTAACAGTATGTATTTAGTAAACGGAACATAAAATGCTAGCTATGATATTAGCATTAGTAAGAATTTTTTCGAGAATTTAGTACAAAAATTACAGCTACAGAAGTGGCAGCCCTCATGTGCAGGAGGATAGCATCCCCAGTATGGTACTTCAGTGGCTGAAGTCTTGTCTTATAAAGACTTATAAAGCATAAGATCTTGTTAAAGTTTCCATGAGAGAAGGTCGGATTACTGGGGTGCCTCAAGGTTCAGTGCTTGGTCCCCTCCTTTTCTCGACATACACACGCTCACTGAGCATAAAGACCCATGGCTCCTATCACTGATATGCAAATTATACACAGTTCACCTGCTATTCCAACCTGACAGCCCTACCCTCTCGGCTTTTACCTGTGCTTGACTTTTTGTAGGTAAAATGTTAGATTCAAAAAAAGGATAAAAGCCCTATTTTTAGTGACCATATCCAAATTGCTATTTTAAAAATGTATGGTCTCCTTTTATTGTGCTCATCCCAGAAATCCCATTTATTAGTTTTGGAAATTTCTACCAATGTCTTCAAGCAGGCTACAAGCATGAGGTGAGAGAGGGGTGAAGTTTCTGACCAATAAGAAGTCACTAAGAAGTCACACTGTTGTGGTGAATAAGAATAAGTCAATGTATTAATTATAGCAGTATTTCTATCTGTTTACTATTTGGCTTTGTGATTTACTTAGTAAAAGACAGATTGAGAAAAGGGAGTTTCCGTGTATTTGTTCTTACCTGCGTAACTCATGTAATTATTAAAGGGCGTGTGAACAAAGTTGTGGTTGCCACACGTTTCGTTGCCAGGCTCAGGGTCCCTGCAGTGCTTGTATTTGGGTGTGGGGTTTGTGTCGGCACACAGATCTCCGGTTTCCAGCGAGGGCTCTGTCTCTAAACACGCATCGTTGCAGGACTCGATCTCTGAGATGCCTCTGAACACATGGTACAGTCCCAGACTGTGACCGATCTCATGGATCATGGTATGAGTGTGGCCAAATGTACCATAGAAAGACGGATTCAGAACTATACCGCCTATGAAAAGAGAAGAAACACAGTGAAACCCTGATGTGCTTGTACTTAAATACTCATGCTTGTCTCTTGTAACAGTAGTTTATACTATTTTATTTGAAATACAAATGTATTTAAGTCAAACAAACTTAAATTTGGTTGGATGTCATGTAAATGACATCCTTTGAAATGTTAGACCCTTGCACTTGCATTGTGATCTACTGTACAACAGGTTATCTTTCAACTTTTCTTTTTGAGAAGATTTTGTTTTTGTAGAAACCTGAAGTGATATAGAATGAATCTGAATTAGTGGAATGAAGGCTGCATTTACACTGTCAACCAAATCCACATTTTTTCACTGGCATCTGGTACAGATCAGCTCTTGTTGGAAGATCTGATATTTTGAAATCCGATTTGAGTCTCACATTCAACTCATCTGTTTAATCAATCTGCTCAAAATCATTGTGAGCTAAGTTGATCGTAGAGACCATTGGTGCCAACGGTTCTACGATCTGAAATGAAATGGTATAGGTATAGGAATAGGAATAGATTGTATTTTCAGCATTAAATGACTGCAGGAACGCAATTCAAACTCTGCTTATGTAGTAATTTCTCAGTACCTAGATGTGTCAGTGCCTCCTTGTCCCATGGCCAGGTAGCAACTCCAGCCAGGTCTTCATCTGAGGAATTGGCGAAGAAGATATTGAGGTGCGTTGAACCGTCCAGCTTGAGGATCTCTTTTAGCTCCTTCACATCCAGATAGGCCCTGGATCCAGAGATGGAAATCATTTATTTGGTTTTACACTTGTTATTATATTTGACACTCATTATGACACTGCAAAGTAGCGGGGGAAAAAAGAGAATCTTGGCCCTTGACTAAAAAAAAGTTTCATTAATGAAATTATCACTATAGTTATCATTACATTTCAAATTCTTTATCTACAATAGCAATCAGCACTATGTTTTGATCTTTCATTAGCACTCTCTCTACTATGCCTGTGGAGAAGTTGAATAGCAACTCCTAACATCACTTTTAAGAATCCATTTAACCTTGTTCTCTGCTTCGCTAGTCTGGTCCGCATTAACGTTTCAGCAGCAAGCTAGCAGACCGAACCAGGCGTGCCCATGTAAGTGTCCTTCCAGAGACAGGTGCTTTTATGAGTGTGTAGCTCCTTTAACTTAACATGCTAAGAGCTCGTTTTACACAAGAGCACTCCATTAGGGCTAAACCATTAAGGTTATGTTATGTTTATGGGCTTCATTGGCACTTAGAGTTCACACGACTGTAAAGCACCTGATGAAGGACCTCCCTGAGGTGACCCATGTGACAGCTCAGAAAACCCCATTCATCAATTAACCCAACACACACAATAGCCAAGGGGAAAGCATGGACGTCGAGACAGAGCCAAAGGATAATGTACAATCACCTGTCACCTGTGACTGGTCTTTGGACCAAAGCCACGGCAGACATTTTTCTTATTGCACATCAACAACGTGATCCAAATCCAGGGATGAATTACTTGAATTGCATGTGCACATGGTGAGGATTCACACAAGTGTTTAACTTTAGCTCAGAGTTAACCACAATTGCGTCCAATGTATATGTCGCCAGGTCCGGTCAGTGAGCTTGTGAAGGTAAAAACACAAAAATCTCTCTCTCTATAGACAGGCTGTTTGCTTGCAATAACAATCTGGCACTGTATACATTCTTCAAAAAGCATGGAGAAATAACTTAAAACACATGCCTTAAACATGTTAGACAACTTAAGCAGATATCATTCACATTTTTCAGAGACTCCAACCCGATGTCTCCTGTTAGCTAGATTTCCAAACAAGAAAAGTGGTAACAGGCTTCGGGTCTACAAAAATAAACCTCCGACCACACAGCCATTGTTGTGCCACGCATGTAGCGCAGTGTTCTTCCAGAATTCCACAATTAAGAGGGAATGTTGACGAATGTTCGCGGTGCAGCCATCAGTCTGTCTCCCTAGACGTCCCATAATCAAAACAAAATAAACAACCACTTGGGGTGCTTATCTGAAAATTCTTCTTCTGCTTCTTCTCACTCTAATCTTTCTAAACCATCTTTCATCCATCAGTTGCAATATTTCCATTGAATGCTCAGGATTGGCCAACTGCTGATTTCTGTTACTGGATTGGATATCCAGTGATAAACAGTCTCTTGATGATTGCGATGGGATAATATTTGGGAAAAACCACCTGCGTGTTTTTTGTGACTGATGTCACCTCATAGCCCGCACACAGAGTCATTTAAAGAGCTTCAGGAATACCATTGGATGCGATTCTGCGGCCTGGAAAGCCTTCAAAACGGCTAATAGAAAACATCGCTTTCTCTTGAACGAGAAGCTCAATTAAGGCGTGACGAAATTCGAGGACAGTACTGGAATATTTGGATGAATCATACAGATCAAAACAAAGATGTAAAAGGTAGTTTTCACTTATCAATTCATTCACTATTTTCTCACAACATGGAATGTTTAAACTTTTCCAATGAACTGCGTGCACTTCTGTAAACAATCGTTTATGACTACAATTTGAAAACAAAATAGTTGCTTGGAGACAACTCTAAACAAGAAATAAGCTTCCTTGAAATTGTGGTTTCTACTTTGTAGTCCACCCAACTAAAATAAAAAGGCACCAAAAAACTACTTTTAAAGACTATAAATCCTTATTTAAAACAAATCTCATAGCTTTGGATTACTACATGTGTCCTTGGGCTATACCTGTTTTTTGAAACAAATGAACACTGCTACCATTCACATAGAGCAAAAGTTAAACCAGACCATCTACATTCTGGTGGAATTGTAAACATGTTGTGCTTTCTATCCAGTGGCCTCAGGTACTCAGACTTAGAAATCCAATTTCCTTGGATAATTTTTTTTCTTTTGAAGAAAATAGTGGTGTTTAAAACTTGGAGCAAATAATCATACAACGGACCAGACAAAATCCTTGATAAAAAAATAAAAAAATCTTGAAGTGCTCATGGAGGGAATATCCAACCGTAATAAATGAAGAGTTGTGAGAGACAGTAAAAAACCGCATTTGCCTTTGCAGATTACTTAGACCAGTGCTTCCCATACCTGTCCTGGCCCCCACCACTGCGCATTTTAGATGTCTCATCTCACACACCTGATTCAACTCATAGAGACTTCTAGATTGTACTGGGGGTGATCAATGAAAAAAAAAAAAAAACGAGAAAAAGTGCTTTTTGAAAAACACAGGCTTAGGGCAGGGGTAGGCTACCTTCCTTACACCCTTCAGTTCCAACCCTTTTCCAACACACCTGGCTGTCATTTTCGAGTAATCCTGAAGACATTTATTAGCAGGTTCAGGGGTGTTTGATTAGGATTGGAGCCAAACTCTGCAGGATGGCAGGGTGGGCTACCCTTGACCTTGAGAGACATGGCCACTATTCATACATGCTCTTCAGCTTCTCCCTTTCAATAAACTTTTAATGCTACTGAAGTGTGGAGATTGATCTTTAAGATTTGAAAGTAATGTTTAGCTTTATCATACCAAGAGGAAGCAGTGGTATGAATCTGTCGCCCCCAGGGTCGTCCATTCCTGCTCATGGTGCACCATCACCATCCAGCAGAGCTTAATTTTAGCCCAATGAAATACACCTTAGCCAGTTTATCAAGGTCTTCAGGATCTCTAGAAACTTCCATGCAGGTGTGTTGGACCTAAAATCTGCAGAAAACTGGCCCTCCTGGAACCGGACTGCACACTAAGGGGCCGTTTACACGACACCGTTTTCAACTAAAAATTTTAAACTTTTTATGCGTTTTGGGCGTTCCTTTACCCGACAACAGCATTTGGGTGCATGAAAAGGCAACATTTTTAAAACGGGTTTCAAAGTGCAAGTTTTTGAAAACGGTCTCTGTGTAAACAACAAAAACGTGAATCTCTGAAACCGATGATGTCATGCACATGCATATTACGTGTTTAGTCTATAGGCTAGTGTTTCATCGTCTAATGGCCTGGCAGCAGAATACAGTGTTTTTAGTCGTTTTCGCGGATCCGTGTGAATGGGCATTGTTTTGACAATGGTGTCATCCGTACGTGGAAAACTCAAAGGAAAAACTTCTCCGTTTCAAGCATATCGTTGTTGTGTAAATGTAACCTAAAAAAAACTGCCAATTTTTCAGAACTGTTTATGGCAATACACTGAAGATAAAAAAGAAGACCTAAAACGGGCAAATATGACTAATGTTACATGCCTATTCACTGTTGACTGACAAATGTGAAGCCAAGGCGCTAGAAAAGTTGCACTTATGCCTGGACTTGAAGTAAAGCTTGTATAGGCCAACGGACCCCACCGCTACCTGTACCTTAACCTAAGTCAAGTTGCTTTTATTTTTATAGTGCTTTCCACAATACACATATTTTCGAAGCAGAAATTCATGATGCAAATGTTTATACATAAATGCCTAATTATCCACGTTTAGCATTTAACTGAAGCAAAAATCTCACAAAACCACAGGGAGAAACCCACACAGGAAGGACTTGAAATCAAATAAAAGCCTTTCAAAAAAATGCAAAATAAAATTTCTTCTTCACACCAACCAACTATGAAATGTCTTTGTGACAATATCTGAAATATTTGTGCAGCTTACTAAACAAGTTGGCGTCATAAATCACAGCTGATCTTACATTCTTACCTTAAATGAGAAGCTGGATTGAAGCAGGTCTTGGTCACATTGGTGATGCTAGGGTTACAGCAATCTCCATTATCGTAACCATAGTTCTCACAGTTGCACTCTGGATCACAGATGCCATTTCCTTGTTTATGTTCAGGGCATCGTGTCCTGGGCTTGCAGTAACCAGCATCAAAGCCAGTCAGGGTGTGGTTGCATTCAGGGTCACAATCCTCATCGCCCACCTTGCTGATGTCACAGTTGGCGAGCACCAGACGGTTATACAAAGAGGAATTGCTGACGTTGTGCACAGTCAACTCCCAGCTGATGTTGTACATGCTAAAGGCTTCATTCAGATGCTGATGCTGCAGGTGAATCTGTTGATCTGTGACTGTGGGTTTGCGCTGAAGGTCGTCAAACACGTTCACAACACGGTATCGTACCGTTTTGGGGCGACGAAAGCTCCAGAAGTGATTGTAGTTGCGCACCACTTCTGTGTTATCACACACTGTCTGTCCACAGGCTGGAGGCTCCAGGGTGGTGTCCAAAGACCACAACCCAGCACGAGAACCCTCATCGGGTATCGGGAAACTGCCGTCCTTCACTGCCAGCCATTTGCGCGCTGGGTGTTCAAAGGTCTCGCGGATCACCAGGTCAACCAGGTCCTCAGCGTCCTCTTGTCCACGCATGTCCCTCATGATTTGCCTCTGAGAGAGAGCCTGGCGCCACAAACCGACACGTTCCACAGAGCCTCTGTAGTTATGATTCAAGGCATTTCCACCCACCATCAGCACCTTGAGTTTTAGATCAGAACACTTCGTTACATTTATCTGTTAACTTGTATTTGCATACAGTACGTGCAGTGTTAAATGTGGAGAGCTCTGTAAGTTAGACATTGGTAGGCTGATTTGTGTATATTGTGGTGCTATCAGTAAAATCTGCTGGAATTAGATCAATTCAGCAACAACAGGCTCATTAGAAAAAGGTGCTTCTGCCTACATTTTTTATTTCATTGAATTGCAAATTCTGTCATAATTTCCAAACCTGTATGAATTTCTTTCTGCTGAACACAAAAGAAGATATTTGAAGAATGTTGGTAACCAAACAGTTGATGGATCCCATTGACTTCCATAGTATGGAAAAAAATATTATATGGAAGTCAATGGTGCTCATCCAATGTTTGGTTAAAGAAATTCATACTGTACGTGTTTGGAACAACTTGAGGGTGTGTAAATGATGACAGAATTTTAATTTTTTGGATGAACCTTTAACACTATCGGTTAGGTCAGGGGTAGGCAAGTTCGGTCCTAGAGAGCCGCTGTCCTGCAGAGTTTGGCTCCAACAGTGAAAAAAACCTCACCTGCCTATAGTCTTAGTAATCCTGAAGACAATGATTAGCTTGTTCAGGTGTGTTTGATTAGGGTTGGAACTAAATTCTGCACGACAGTGGCTCTCTAGGACCGAACTTGCCTACCCCTGGGTTAGGTGTAGGGTAGGTGGAACATTATTTTCAAACACAATAGAGTATTACTCATCGGACGTTTCATTTCCAAACAGCCAATTGGATCAAATTGAATGCACATGTAGTGCAACTTACAAGACACATTGGAAATGTCACGAAATGTGTGAGAAGCAAAGTAATATTTTGCAGAAATGTTGCCACGGACAAATTTTTTCCAATGAGCCTGGTTGGAAACCTATTTTTGGAAAAATATTTATATTTCTGCAGTTCTGTTTGTTTCTGCTAGAGAAACAGAAATTACACACTTCACCATTAACTAATAACAAACATGTATATAAAAAAATAAAATAATTGGTTGTGTGCGACTCTCCAAGATATTGAGCAAAAAGTAAAATTCTGAAAGAATTAAACTTACCTTACACTTTTTAGTAAGGGGGCTGAAGACATCACCTGACTGTTCCCTGCTAACAGCAGTCTGAGCACCATTGACATATAACTTCATATAGAGGCCATTGTAAGTCACAGCCACGTGTGCCCAGCGGCTGGGCAAGTAGCGGGCATTCGACTGAATGGAGGTAACTTTGTGTGCTCGATCCGTCTTAAGGGAGAAGAAGAAACGTGGGTCGCGGTTTCCTTGCTCACTCACAGCTTTAATTCCCAACAGCCATCCGCGATCACTGGAGGCATAGAAGCATTTGTCGAAGAGACCTATGGTTGAGAATGTACAAGAACAAATGCATCAGAAGGGATACACAACTGCAATAAGTCAGGAAACAATCATGCAAAATTTGCTTTGATAGGAAACAACAGAGTAGGTGAGGAAGGGATGGGATCAGGAAATAACATGAATCTGCATAAAGGCGCCACTGAACAATGCACCCAAAAACAAGAATTAGTAGGGTGTACAATTTAGGCTGTTGCTGTTTTTTGGGCCAGTCCAAGATCAAAAGAATACTTTGCACGTGGCACACTTAAATATTATCTTGGGTTAGGGATTTTGGGGGTTAAATGCATTATACAAGTTTAAACAACAAAAAAGTACAGTACAGTATGTTGTCTTTGTCAAGCCATGTTTTGACCATCTGGAAGCATAAATGTCCTTCCTTTGATGTCACCTAACCGGTCAAGCTTGCAATGTTTCCTAGATCTGATCTGCTGTGCAAGACCATTTTTTATCTCATCATTATGGAAGATCAGTGTCACTAAGCACTTTTTTTCTTGTTCTCACACCAGTCTAACGTGTTGAACCGTTGGAGACATTCGGTTTTGTTCAAATTAAGACAATGTGGTTTTTCCTGTACGGTTTCCAACTCAACAATCTAAACAAGCGAGATCTTCTGTCCAAACTGCTGTCTGGTGATGTCCGTCTCAGGTTCTTCTTCAACTGCCAAGTCATGACTGTAAATAATGTTCATGGTCTATAGAGCACTCAGCCAAATCTACCCTCTATCCTGCAGACACAAACTCAGCGCTGTTCGGGGTGCTGAACTTAGGACATTTATAAGCGTTTTGTAGAGCTGAAATTTGCTTTATGTTTGCTAAGTCAAATGCTGTCAAATACTCAAATGCTCCTATCAAATTGTCAAAAACTCCACACACTCTTCAATCGTCTGCGTTATAGACTGAAAACATGACTCAAAAAACAAAACAAGACAATAACAACATTAAGTCTTGACATTAAGACTAACGCTGTGTAAAAACAACAACAAGAACAATGATTGCTGAAAATAAGTACTGGCCTCCCTCAAAACAAGTGCATTATGTCTTCATTCTCAGAGGCATGAATTAGATTTAAAAGATTAAGCATGACTACATAAGCCAGAGTCCACTTCAATCACTTCTTTTTGTTTTGTTTGTTTGTTTGTTTTTTGTTCTTTTTAATATCCTGACAGCTATTCACTGAAAAGGGCTCTTCAAATACCTTGAAATTCTTTTTATATTTTAAAAGGAATTTATTAGGTTGCAGCCCTCCCTATATCCATATTTAATCCATATCCACATAAAAAAAAACTTTTTAATAATTAATTTTTATTTTTATTCCATTCATTTATTTTCGTTTATGGAATGGTCCTCTTTTTGCTGTGTTAATTTAAATTGCTGTGTTTAAATGTCAAATATGATCATTCTGAAATAATTTACTCACTATCATGTAATTTCCCAACATGTATGACTTACTTTCTTCCGCAGAACACAAAGGAAGATATTTCAAAAATGTTATAAACCAAACAGTAATGGTGCCCAACCAACCAATCAATAAATCAATAAATCAATCAATCAGTCAATCAGTCAATCATTAGGGCAAGTAAATGATGACATCATTTTCACTTTTGGGTGAACTAACCCTTTAATAGGCTGATTTTGACAATCCATGTTATAAAAGCATTGAAAATGTTCCAGTTAAAACACGTCTTTTGCAGAAGCAAGGAAATCTGACCTTCTGAACAAAATAGTTCTCATGGTCAATGTCATAAACATGCTTAGTGAGAGCTTGTTGAAATCAGTGAAAAAAGTGCAGAATCTTAATTTACACAAAGAAAAGTCTGTAAAAATACATTTTTGTCTTGATTTTTCACAGGTGTTGTACCCGTACTTTAAATGACACATTGCACAATTGCAACGTAAAAGGTGCTGGTAATTATCTGTTTTTCTATTGATTTGTTTCTTACAGTGTGTAATGTCATAACTAATAATTTAAATTTTAAATCCTTGTTTACATAAAAGGAAAAACCACAAATATTGAATGTGATGTCAGCCTTTTGAATAACATTTTGATTGTGTCACAGTACAGCATTATCATGCATGTATTAATTTATGGATCGGATACATGCGTGTGTGTGGTAGATGTAACACTGTGTTGGTCAGATTCAGTCCAATGCAAACCCACTGCAAGCCTGAAACAGATGATGTCATCCCATCTCAGTGTGTGGGGGGGCTATTGACATCAGAAGCCCCGCGTAAACCAGTGATGCCCACTGCCGGATCACTAGTGGATTCTCACTCTGGTCTTTCTAGTCGTGCGTGACAGCGTTAGAAAAAAACTCACGTCTAGTAGCCAGCATTTTTTTCTGCTCATGACTTTCAGAAAAAGACTAGTTTTGTGTCTTTACGCTCTCTGTCGGCAGAAAGCGGAATCGAAAGCGATAGTGTAATGCTTACTCACTGAAAAACCAACGTCAACTGTTTGTTTGAAAACTTAGAATTGTGCTTTCTGAAGTCTGCGGCTACTGGATGAGAACGTAAATGCAATGCAATGCAATGCGATTTGGTAATTTGTGTAACCGATGCGCGCGTTTAAGACATCTGCACGCTGAGAACAGCTTCACTTTTCTCATGTTTCCCTCCGAACTGAATGGAGGTGGGGGGGATTTTGGGTCTTTCAGGGATTCGAGGGTCGTGCGCGTAAATTCTAGCGGTCGCGCGCGCTCGCTCTCTCGCGCTCAGATCTGAAACAGCAAACAGCTACACAATTTTCCTGTCTCGTTAGCTAATATTAGAAATGAGTTAAAGTGCGTGTGGAATATCTGCGTTGACGTGATTACTGGAACTGATTGATCGATTTGGATGTTAACTGGAAGTTAATACTGTCAAAGTCACCCGGTCAAGCGCCATATCATTCACATGCCTTACTCTTCCACCAACATTCAAACTCACGTAAAATGCATAAATCTGTTCCTACCAGCTATAACGGTAGGGGAACGCTGCCCACCCTCCGCTTTGACCCACATCTGGAGGGTGAAATTGCCCTTTGGTATCTCCACGCCGGGCTTGAGTCTCAGCTGGTCCCCTCTGCCCGTGAAATACACGGCTTTCCCCCGAGAGGAGCTCGCATCCTCCGCTGGAGAGGAGCGGCCGCGCTGGCGGGGGAACCGGCGGTCCAGGGCCGGCAAAGAGCGCTTGCCCCGGGGCAGCCGAGTGGCACAAGCCCCCGGGAAGACCGCTTTGGCTTCTCTGATCTTCACCAGCTCGCGTTTGGATCGGGTCTTTCTCAGGACCGTCCCGCAGTCTGATCCCACACACAGGACGAGCAGGATGGCGAGACACTGGAGAAAAGTCCAAACTTTCATTTTATTAAAAACTAGAGAGATGATGATGGCCAGAGAATTGCGCACGGACGCACTCTTCCTCTCCAAAGTCCTTCCACTTGTTATTGTTGTTTTCTTTTATTTTCCTCTTCTTTCACAATCGTGTGTCAAAGACGAATGTTCCAGATACACAAATCCATGAAGCTCTACGAGCTGGAGTTTTTCTTTTTACTCCTTCTGCAGGCAAAAGTGAGTCTTCTTTTTAGTTCTTTGATTCGATCAGTAATCAATGAATAAGGAGCTTCATTCACACTCTCTGCACTTCTGTCTTTCTCTACTCGTAAAACAATTTTTAAGAACAATTCATGAGCGCAGAACACGTCCAAACATGACGGGCTGTCATATCTGAGGATGGAGCACATTCAGATGCTGTTTGTGCTGAAGTTGAAGTTGAAGTCAATGAGAGGGTCTGCAGGAGGTCCGGGGGTGTCCAGAGCATCGCGAATCTCAGCTCATATATGCTGTGAGCTCTGGTGGGGATCCCTCAGTCTTTTAAGAGTGAGACTGTGATGGAAGCAGACCAGCCCGTGTTTCGGTCCTACATGAGTTTCTCTCCTTGCGATCCTCCTCTCGTGATGTGCTGAAGTCACAGGTAAAGCACTGACGGCAGGAGCATTTACACACATGCTCCTCCAAGAGTGTTGGATAGTGTTTCCAGAGTTGGAAAGGGGCGTGCGTGTGTGTGTGTGTGTGTGTCTGTGTGTGTGTGTGTGTGTGTGTGTGTGTGTCCCTCTAGTGGCTACAATTCAAACAATTTCATTCATTTCAAAAGTTTTAGAGAGTCGCACTGGATCACTTGTACAGCCCTGTAAAAAAACTGATATTAACTTATTTGGTCTAATATGGTCAGGCTGAATAAGTCATAATATTTCTGAATTTAATCAAACCATTTACCACGTGAAGTAGTTTTTTTTTTTTTTTTTTTTTGTGTGTGTGTTACCTGACAATGTTATTATACCTGGAATCAAAATGAAGCAAAATACACTACTTAAATTAGAAATATAATTTACGGTAATGCATTACAATTTGGTTCCATATGTTAACATTAGATAACTAGCTACATTAGTTACTATAATGCAATAAATTGCAAATAACATTTTTAAATAACATTAACAAAGATTATTAAACAAAGTTACAAATGTTTTGTTCATTGTTAATGCTTTACAATAATGGGACCTTATTGTAAATTAAAAATTATGACACCGAGGCAGGCTAGTGGAAACATTTACTTTAATAGATTTTTATACATACAATGATTTGCATTATATAAATTAGGTTCATTTTAATAATTACAATGAAATAATAACAAGCTCACTCCTTAAACACATGCACTTAATTGATAACGTCTCAGTATAGGGTAACACTTTATTTTACAGTGTCCTGTTACATGTACTTACTAGCAATTATGCATACCGGCAATTGCATGCAACTAACCCTCAATCAAACCCTAATCCAGTCAGTGCATGTTGTTAATTATTATTACTCAGTGCTACACTAACAATGACACCTTAAAATAAAGTGTAACCCTCAGTAGTACATTATCATGTGAATGCATTGTAACGTGTGACCGGACTTAATTTACTGTGCGAGAGAAAACTTCACGTTTGCACGCACCCCTCTAAAAGAGGAACAAATATGACAGTGAGAAAGGGATGGAGAAGGACAAAGACTGGGAATTTGCGCTATTCTGCATAAATTGTTGGCGAGTTGATTTCCTCAGTTCTTTGAGGTGGTCCACCTTTGTATGGCAGACCATCTGTGTGGAGCGTGGAGACAGGGCTGGGGAGGAATGCCACAAGAGCTTTTGTTCTCTGTTTGTTTGGTGTAAACGAACATGCAGACAGCAGAAAATTGCTACCTACCATTAAACAGGGCCAAACCAATGTTAAATATTTGTCTCAGTTTTGTCACATTGCAGTGGTGAGACCACTTTCTTTCTTTCTTTTTTTCCTTTGTCCAGACAGAACAGAAGAATGGCATGGGTCTCAGCGGTCAGCTCACCCCGACTGATCTTCAGAGGAAGCTTCAGCTCCACTAAATTCCATGTCACAAAGTTTGGGGTAATACTTTATAATTCACTCTATTAAAAACATTTTTTAAAAAATGCTGGGCTGTTTTAACCCATTGTGGACAAACCCAACCATTGGCCTAAAATAATTAAATGTATGGCTGGGTTTGTCCATATTTGACCCAAAACAAAAATGTTTAGAGTGTTGCTCAAAATAAAAAATGTCATTAAACTTTCAACACACTGCAAACAAATAATAATTATAATGTCCTCAATCAGTATTTTAATGGCTGAACATGCTTAAAATATGATATTCAGCACAATCGCATATTCAGACCGTTTTAAGATCATATATCTTGAATGAAGTTTGGAAAATTATTTTTCTTAGTTTTAAGCAAAACAACATTTGAAAAGGTTTATGCTTACAATCTGGAAAGAAAAAAAAAATAATTCAAGATTTATTACCTATTTAGCTTGTTTTAAAGATATTCAGATATTCTTAATTGGAAAACAAGACAACAACAAAAAAAACTTTTTTGAACAGATCTGATTATACAGTGAACTTACAGTACCGATCTGTTGTGCATTTTGTAATGGTTTTTAAAGTAAAACATTTTCAAATCTATTTCTGTTGTTCATGATTCAGTCAAGTTATTAAACTGTATATTTTGTATATTGTCTATTTAATGTATATTTTCCAAACATGTTATGACCTCTTCATTAAGAAATATGAAAGACTATGTTCAAACGTATATGGCTCTGTGTTGGGTTCTCTCTGAATGTGACATTATTGCCTGGTTTCACAGACAAGGCTTAAGTCTATAGTCCCAGACTAAAATGCATATTTGATCGGTTTTAACTTGCTCTGAGATATCTTAAAATATGTCTTGAGTTTTGACTCAAGATCAGGCATTTTTCTAACTAAGGCCTAATCCTGGCTTAATCTAAACCCTGTCTGTGAAACCAGGCCTATGTATTCAATGGCAGTGTGGCTTCATTCGTCCAATATCATTGTGTAAACTCTTGTGGTTGGTTAAATAAACTGCTTAGACTAATTTTACAAGTTAATCATTTCATTTTTTTTTTTCTTCAGAACTGGACATAACTTGTTCATGTCAGTTACATAAAAAGAGTAGATCTGTAAGACTGATTAACCCTTGACTAGGTTCTAGTTGGTCAGACTAACAGAGGCCAATGATTATTACCCAATTCTGATGTCCAAACTATGCTTTTCCATACTTTAAAAAGTACTAAAGCCCCCTAAATTGACACAAACTACTAATAGTAGTGTATATGACTTGTGCTATATTACGTCTTATTATTATTATTCTCTTAACATATGCTAAATATTTAATTTCGAGTTCTACAGAAAACCGTTTTGAATGAAATGTAGGTGAGTAAATTATTTCACGTTTGAGTATATTTTATGTTTTGCTGAATTTGTAGCTAATTCGTTTGAATCTTGGGGTACATTTACACGACAACGATGTACTAAAAACTGAAACGCTTTTCACGTACTGATGACAACGTAGTCAAAACGATCCACGTTCGTACGGATCCGCAAACGCGATTAAAAACGCTGTATTCTGCTGTCAGGCCAGTAGATGGCGATGTCCCTTTGTATAGGAACACACGCGCCTATGGACTGAACGTGTAATACGCATGCGAATGAGGTCACCGTTTTCACAAATTCGTGTTTTTGTAGTTCACGAAAACTAGTTGATCATGATTAGAGCTCATTGTCTCAGCTTTAAACATGACGACTTTCTTCTTCCATAAGGGGGTTTGGCATCGACAGAATTGTTTCCAGTGGATTGTTAAAGAAAATCCTGTAGAATTTAAATATCAGAAGGAAACTTTGAAACTTCCAAAGTGTTTAAAATTTGCATGCCATATGCATCAAAAGTTCAGCCAATGATTACTTTATTTACTACTTTAAACACAACCCATTTGCCCAGTTAAGGCCTGTTCATACCAAGGACGATAACTGTGGTAACGATAAAGATATAGTTGTAAAAATCATTCCAAATGTAAAAGAATAGCAAAGTCCACACCACTATAACTATAACAGCACAGAGGAACGATCTCGTTAGAATTGCTAAAAGATCTTTTTGCAGCTGATAAACAACAAAAAATATTGACAGCCAATCAGAAACCAACGTTTTTGTGTGTTGGTGTGGATATAGTCATCAATCATTAAGGTTATCTTTAGTTATCATTCTTGGTGTGAACAGGAAGGAACAACCCAGGCTCATTGAAATGAATGTGCCAACATTTTTGCAAAACACAAATACGTACCAATGCGTACATACAGCATCACTGCAGTTTCCAACAGAAATGAACACTAGAGGCAGTAAAACAGCAAGGACTTTTAATCGTTTTTATCATACACAATTATGATTACAGGGCAGATTATGGATTAATAAAAACTTATTTTCACGGGGCTCGTTGCACAATTAGGCTATGTCATGACCTCAAACCATTTTTTATCACAGTGCATGATTTGTAAATGATTTGTGGAGTTTGCATCACTTAACCAGCTCCATATGCTTGGCTTTTCCACCATATTAAGCTTTCTCGGTAGTTCAGCTGATACAGAATTGAACGTGTGATCTGAAGAGCTCGTATACGAATCCTGTGAAAGACAAGAGTTCACAAACAAGCTAAAATGGCATGATAACAATTGTGTTTTTGTGTCACATTTGCTTATGTTAACACTATCGGGTAGGTTTAGGGTTTAGTGTGTATGTTATTTTACAACCCGATGGAGCATTAATCTTTTAATTTAAATCTTAATTAATCGCCTCTCACTGGACGTTTCAGGACTGCGGTGATATGTACAAAGTGAAACCGTTTGAATATTCACGCAAATCTAAACACGCTTTAGCACCACTCATGGACATTTCACTTTTAAACTGTCTAAACGTGCACAACGCAACGGTTTTTGCATTTGGTAAAAATGTTTCACAGATGCGTTTTTCTAACGCTGGGAAGGAAGTAGTATTGATGCAATGATTGTGTATTGAAGGTTGTGAGTACATGTGCTGTTGCTCAACAACGATGGCATCCTTCAGATCATTTATAACCAATTACATTTCAGACTAATCTGCTATAGCTTTATTATCAAGAGCCACATTAAGTTGTTCATCAAATTTAGAAACATTACTCCTCACCTGTGCATGCAAGAGCATGTGAACATTTCGGACCTCTGTTACTATTACAAAAAAGATTACAGCTTTATTCATCACAATGTGTTGTGTAATCCGTCTACGGCCTTACAAAAATAGAAATGCACAATCGTATGTGCACAATTCTTGTGAGTATGTGTTGCTATTTTACACTGATTTGGGAAAATACCTTAATCTTGTTATGGACCATAAACAGAGAGTTGCACATCTTCTTCCAGTTCAGCATCAGGGGGTAACCTGTCTAACAACACGCGCGCGCTCATGGAAGATTCAGGCCATGATGTTGAAAGACAATAACATGATAATCCTCCAAATGTCAATCTCTATGCTGATTTCTGATTGCCTGGAGTAGAAAAGGAAAAACACACTGGAATATAATCCATTAATGCATTCTGAAAAAACAAGATAAATGCACAGCCTAAATATTGAAATAATTGTAAACAATTATAATAGAAACCTCACAATAAAGTCTATTTGCATTTGGTTTTAAGAGTAATCAAATGAACATTAGAAACGTGTGATAAATGCTACATTGCTCAGGTTTCCCATTATTAACATTTATTCCTTCAAACTTACTAGTTAATGTTACTAGTACTCAAGGGTTTTCTTTATGGCCAGGATTATTTAATTTAGTCTTTAAGCATTGTTCCCGAAATATGAAAAAAACTCAGTTACATGCTTTAGTTTACATGATACTAAAGACATTTCACAAGTAGTAGTAGTGCTCATTCTGTTCCTTTGCTTTGAAAAGCTGTATGTTTCTTTTAAAGCTAAATTTAGGATTATTAATTATGTTCCTATTTTACCCTTAAGCCATATTTTGCAACCAGGCCATAGCATTGTGCACTAAGCATTACTTTACATTTCCTTCAGAAAATGCATAAAAATCTAGTTTGATTTATTAAAAACATTGATGCACTTTGATATTTCATTAAATATTTAATCACTGTTAAGATAACCATTGGTACATTGATACGCATCAAAGCATAAATCAATAACAACCGGGTAAAAGTGCTGTTTTTCCCAAAAATCATGGTTGTGATTCGGATCAAGACCGTGATGATATTTAGAAAAACCACATGATTGCAAATGTTCACTTAACAAGTCGTCTATACTGAGCATCTTATATTTTAGACATGATATTGCCAGTTTCTCTGTCTGTTTTGCTCCGCCATCAAAAATAGTTCCAAACAAAGCTACATCCGGTACACAAAATCCACCAAAATCCCCAAAGCGTGGAAGTAATCCTGTACATCACTGGCCTACAGGCTGCAGTGAGCTCCTGGGAACCGTAGTTCAATAACTCCCATTCATTATGAGGAAAATAAAGATAATATGCAGGATATTTGACTATTTTAAGCAAATACACCGTGGCCAAGAATTTTCATTTCGGTGCATCCCTGGGACAATTTTGAAAGCCCTGGTTCATCTTCCACTTTTATATCTTGTAAAGTATCATGGCTTTTCATTCTTCCGGGGTTAGGAGCAGAAATCGTCATAAGCATCAAATATGATTTTTCCAATTTGGTTCGATAGCTAAAGAAAAAAGATGGAAAAACATGCATTACACAGCAGTCGGAAGATAAGAAAGACGAAAGATGTCAACTTAACCATCACTTCCTCATCTGTGGTATTAGAGAAACCCTGTAATGTGTCTGTCTTGACATGAAATATAAATACTAGAGTTATATATCATAGAGGTATTTATATATTATATTTGTCGTGAAAAATCGGGTTCACCAATAAGGCCTATTATTGTGCCTGATTAGAAAACTTGCAAATATGATTAATGATGTACAGTAGTGGCCAAAAGTGATGTTTAGTAGGAAAATTGTTACCCTATGTTACCCTACATTCAAATATGTAAGAAAAGTCGTTAAAGAAATATTGCATAGCTGTACTTTAAGTTTTAGTAAATTGTTTTATTGTGATGAAAAAAAAACATAGTTTTTGGCCAGGCTGTCAAACAAAGAAATTATGAACACATGCAAAAACAAGAGAGAACCAACAATATATAATATATATTAAAATGGTTCGCTTGTAGTCAATGTAAGAGTTTTGTTTTTCTATGATTTTTTATTTTATTTTTATAATAGTAAAGTAAAACCTGCAGCTTATTTTTTCCCCAAATAATTTTGTCACATAAATACATAATTTCCCTCATATTTACAAGCTATTTTAAGAATGTTTTTCAAGGAAAAAATTTTTTTTAATGTAATTTTGGTTATTAAAGATTAATTTTAAGTGAAAAAATTATTGACTACAGGGGGACATTAAAGCATAATAAAAACACCACATACAAATATAAACAATATTAAAACCACAGGGGGACTTTACGTTTGCTAAACGTATAACTTGAGCTGAATGTGCGCATATATCTCAGGGAGGAAGTATAACACACTGTCATTCAGACTCCACTGGTCACCCTGACCTCCTGGACTGAACAACGGCTGTTAACTCGAGTCAGATGAGCAGTTGCTGTCCCACCATTCTCCCTAATCTCTAACACAAGTCAGAGGTGATGCAAAACCAATTCTGTTGCTCTCATGGTGTTCTCTGAGAATGAAGTCATCCACAAACCCAGCCAAGATCCTCAGCTGATTAGTCACGAGCTTCGTAACACTGACTGTGACAGGGGAAAGAAACATGCTCAAAAATGAGAATTTAAATAGAACACACACAGGATGGTACAATTGCATTGGAATTATAGGAAAATATGGAAATACAATTCAATTCCAAAGAAACTTTAACAGTTACACAACTGATTTTTTTATTTTTATTTTTATTATTGCACATATTTCTCCAGAGCATTCTGATGTAAAGATTGACAAGCACTCTGTTTTTCCACCAAGACAGTTTTTTTGGAGAAAGCGTTACAATAACGCTTATTTATTATACTATAAGTCAAAAGCATTTGCTTCAGATGTCCACTGACTGGCCTCTATGTGTCATGGAAAATTTGTACATTCATCTTTCACACACACACACACACACACACACACACACACACACACACACACATGTTGGTGCAACAGCATTATGAGGACTCTCCATAGGCGTAATGGTTTTTATATACTGTACAAACTATGTATTCTATCCCCTTACACACACACACACACACACACACACACTCACACTGCCCCTGTCCCTAAACCTACCCATCACAGGAGACATGCTGCATTTTAAATTTTTTAATAAAACATTGTTTTTTATGTTTTTTTAAGCCATTTGATTTATGAGGACTTTTGAAGTGTCCTCATAAACCACCCATAAGTTGTAATACCAGTGTAATACACATGTCATTATACAAATTTGTGTCCTCATAAATCACACGCCCCTGTCCCTAAACCTACCCATCATATGAGACATGCTGCATTTTTACATTTTGAAAAAAACATTGTTTTTTATGTTTTTTAAGCTATTTGAAATATGAGGACTCATGCAATGTCATAAGTCATGTGTAAGTTGTAATACCAGTGTAATATGCATGTCATTAAACACATTTGTGTCCTCATATATCACAAAAACAAGCACACACACACACAGACACACACCCCATAACAGAGTCGCTCACAGACACAAACACCAAACACAAATAACTTTGATTTCATTGTAAATACATTGGATATAAAAGGCCTACACCCCCTGTTGAAACAGCTGGGTTTTGTGATGTAAAAAATGAAACAACTCTTGCGCATTTAATTGAAAATAATAACAAAACAAAACCCTAACTGCATAATTGTGCACACCCTTGTATAATTGGATATGTGGCTGTGTTCAGAATTAACTAATCAGTAAATAACAGTGCAGAAGTGTAACTATTAATGTTTTTTAGTACAAAAATAAATATGTATTAGAATATCTGGTAACACTGGTAAACAGACAGTTGTTGGACCCCATTGACTTCTATAGTAGGGAAAAAAATACTATGGAAGTCAATGGGGTCCAACAACTGTTTGGTTACTGACATTCTTCAAAATATCTTCTTTTGTGTTCAGCAGATTAGCAATTCATACAGATTTGAAACAACTTGAGTTTAAAACTGGAAAACTTTTGGCCGTTCATTTACAATGAAAACACAACATTTTGAATCGTTTTTGAAAACGATACCGTTATCATCTGTATAAACTACACAAACCCACATTTGGGAAAACGGTGACGTCATGTGTATTCAGGGTTACCTGCCTTGTTTGGTTCGATTGAATCGAACTCTAGTTCGTTTCCCCCCTTGGTGCGGACCTTTTGGGCAGGTGTGAATACAGCAATCGAACTCGGGTGCGGACCAAACAACCGAACCGAGACCCAGCTGAAGAGGTGGTCTCGGTACGGTTCCAAACGAACTCTGGTATGGTTCGTTTACGGTGTGAACATGAACCGACCCAATTGCAAGAAAGCACTGCGCGAGCTGCCTTATCAGACATCCCAAGTCTCCCGGAAGTTCCGGGAATCTCCCGCATATTGATAGCGTCTCCCTAAATTAGTTCAAATCTCCCGGATTCAGGAGCGCATATGCGAGACAGAACATATGCCTACTGCGCGCAGCGCGCGCACGGCAGCCTCACGAAAGCTAGGCGCACATCGTCGTCTTCTCAAAATCCGAATTACAACATCGTATAGATGACATTGTATCATATGATACTCATTAGTTTCTTCATATTGCGTTTGTACAGAATAACACAAAATTAGTAAAAGAACAAATATTGCAGTACGAAATATCTCCATGCTGAGCCTTTTCTGCACTTCCTGATTTCCCTACTTGAGAATCCTTGTCCAATGAAAGGACGACCTTAGCACACGTGTGGTTTTGTTTACAAATTTTGGTTCACTTGCAAAAAGAGCAGTGTGAAAGCGAACCGTACCAAAAAAAAAAAAAAAAAAAAAAAAAAAAAAAAAAAAAGCAAGTGAACTATAATTGGTCCGGACCAAAGCAAGTGAACTATCGGACTTTCCTGGTGTGAATACACAAATTAATAAATAAATAGATGGATTAATCTCAACGAATCTCGCTGGTCCCGATATGGGCCGACTGACCAACCTCACTCCCTCCCCTCTGAACGCGAGCGATTACAAATGTGTGAAATGCACTCACGGTGGTTGAGCGCGGTAAAGTTAGTTTTAGGTTTGATATTTCGCCTGACATTTGTTTTTTCTTGCCTCTGTTCGGTCGGACTCGGCAGTCTTACAAATATGTCAATAGTAGGATTAGTTTTGTAACCATTATCGACACTAAATATTCGTTTAAAATCACCTGCGTGCATTAATGCTGCATATTTATACCTGAGAATGCTTTGACGCGTTTCCACAGCGCATGACGAGGGAGCGTCCGCCAATTCAACCAACTGCGTTAAACGCAGCCTATAATTTGTATTATTTAAAATTACTTTTCAAATTCCAAAGCTTGTCGAAGGTTCCTATTGGCAATAATGACCTGTTAGTCTTGAGTAAATTAACTTGATTAGAAAATGATTCATAAAACATAAACATCAGTTCTTCACTGAAAAGACTATCAGTCAAAGTTCAGCTTTAGGAGGAGAAGAAATAGGGCAGGATGAGGAGACTGAGAGAAAAAGAGTGATGAAAATGAGGAGAGAGCAGGTATTGACAAATAATCTAATGCCCACTGACATGGTTTTAAAATCTATTTCTTATCCATTTTTTTGGCCTTCAAAAGTCTTAAATTGCACATATGTAGATCAGAGAAATGCAAATTTTCTCGGGGGAGCTTACCCCCGAACCCCCTAACTACCTCACATTTAAATGCACAAGTCTGTGGATGGGGTTGTGGATGTTAATGTGGACTGGCGTAATGATAGTGCCAGGGCTACATTTTTGGCCTACAATATTTTGCCAATATTAACATAGTATTGTCAACATCAGTGTAGATGGGCCAAAATTAAATAAAAAAGGGCCAAAAAAGTAAATAAGTGATACTTGGTGCCACAGTGACGCTCTAAACGTACCAAAAAGTATTGCTATACCACGATACTCAATATGTTGTCCCACGGTGAGTAATTTTTCCTTGTTGCACCTACACAAAATTTGAGAGTTCCCCCACCTGCAAAAATCCCACTTTAACCACTGTGTGTATTACGTGTTCCTATACAAAGTGACATCGCCAACTACTGGCCTGGCAGCAGAATACAGCGTTTTAGTTGTTTTCACGGATCCGTGTGAACGAGGATCGTTTTTACAATGTTGTCGTCTGCACACGAAAAACGCAAAAGAAAACGTTTTCTATTTTAAGTTCATAGTTGCTGTGTAAATGTACATTTACATTAATTACACTGTAACAAGGAAGCCTAATAATAAAGTGTAGCAGAATAGCTTATCTAAAAATTTAGCTCTACAAAAAAAAGAGACCTCTAAATAAAAGACAATAAATAGTTATTTTTTAAAATATTTTATGATTACTAATATTAAAGCATAAAAAATTAATTAAGAAAATATTAAACTAGTATCACAAATCAAATGAAATATACATAAATTGGGTGGGGGGGGGGGGGGGTAAACTACAATTTCTACATTTATTTCAGACACATGTAAACATGGACAATTCATAATTCAAACATTTGTTTAAACTTTGAAACTTTGAATTACAATTTTTTATTATGTTCGCTACCTTTCAATTCAAATTGAGACATAAATTGTACTCGTCCAGTTCCCCACACTGCGTGATCCTTTTAGGCCCTGTTATGAAGCATTACTAAAAGCTGTAATTCTCGTGGCAGTGAGCGCATGATGTAAAACAGCCTCTCGCCGTGCTTCTCTCGTCCATATGGAGGTGGTTAGGCCTCATTAGATGGTTTGTGTTAAGCAGTTACAGTGATGTGCTACTATAAAACCCTGCACTGATGAATTATCAAGGCTGAGACGTTTACAGCACCAGCCTCTGGCTAAACAGCCGTCTCACTACAGTATAGACCAAACAACCGCAAACTAACGCTTTCAGTCAACTACAACAATATCTCAATATAGTTATAATATCACTACATTAAATATCTGAACCACATTAGGAAATCTGTCTTTAACCTCTGTCTGATGACACAATGCGGTTTCAATGTTTCTGTCAAGTTGACACTGAAATGACTATAAAATTTATACAAATTCCCAGACACCACAGGTTTAATGCAATAAAGTTCCTAGTTGGATCCAATTAAAAGCAATTCTGCCATTCAATATAAACCCACATCAGGAGAAAGAGTCAAAGAGAGGATCCTCGAATCTGAAGTGCTGTGAAAAGTACAACTTGGTCACATTTGATACAATTTACTGCAATGTAATTTCATTTAAAGTATATTTCATTCAGGGAGACATTGAGGGGAACAAGATGTCAAAATGGACACATTGTTTAAATGATCGAGATAACCAATCAGATCAGAGGCTTAGTTGCGGGTACGATGTAATAGCTAAACACATATTTGACAACTGTTTTACGACAGAAATGTTCAGTGACTGACAGGAATGTCCATTAATGCAAACTATACCCAACTGTTTGTTTTTAATGAAATTTCATTTTGAATTGATAATATGCTATCATTTACATGACTGACCTGAAACATGTTGTGTTTTGAACATATTAGACACAAATAAGAGTGAATGTGTGCATATTTTAGAATTAAATAATATTTGAAAATAGTTGATCAGGCTTCAACTCTTACCACTCTTGTTTCCTTTTCCCCATTTGCTTAAATCCCTTTCAATCCTTCAATTATTTCATTATTTAAAATTAAAAGACCAATAACACATCCCACCCTCCCCCTATTTTTTAATTAATGGCCAATAATCTATTTATTTTGATCAAGCAAGCAACATATATTGCAAGTAGTTCATTATATTTCATTGCATGATTTGCATGATTGAGTGATTTTATATCTCTAAATATCAGAATCGAGAATTACATTTATACAATTGCCATAAAGTCTGAATGTCTAAGATGCATAAATATCTCTGTTTGTCTATCATATTTATATCACGTATATATGTATGTATATCTGTAAAGTGGACAGAGTAAAAGGAAATCGTGTGGGAGAACGAGTTGCGAACAGGATCACAAAATGTCTCAAAATGGATTCACTTGCATCGTAAGCAATAATTTTGGTCTTTTAAAGGGGTCATGAATTGAAAAATCTATTTCTTTTTACATAAGATGCCATTGTAATAACATTGTAATAGCATAGTATAAGTTATATACTGTAAGAACTCAAAACTTACTTGTTAGTCCAAAAAACAGCTTTTATTTAAACCAAGCAGCAAAAACTAGTATTACGTAATACAGCACAAGACATTGTTTATTGCTGTTTTCATGACAACATTATGACATTTTTTATGTCAAAATTCTACTAACATTATTTGTAATTTTCTAAGGCCTCTAAATTATAAACCAGATCAAAGCTGAAAAACCTGTTGCACACAATCTAGTAATTTCCTTCTGTCATCTGCCTTCACATGAGCCTTGATGTATCAAAGATGTAAGTCAACAAAAACACATTTGCAAACATTTTTAAGATATATTTTATCTAAAGGTTTGATGAACTGTTCCATAAAAAAAAAATAAAAAAAATGGACTATTATTTCATATGTCATGATTTACACGGTTAAAAAAAAAAATGCAGTTCTTGACCCCTTTAAAATCCAAACACAATATGAACTCCATCTGGTCAACAGACACAAACTGTTCAATCTTTGAAAATAACATTTTCTCCAAAGTTCAAACTGACCTTGAATGAAGGAGCTTATTGGAATAACATTAGCAGTGTTGCTGTTGTGAGGTCAGATGTTTGATCTAAACAGCTCTTTATAGCTGAAAGTGGTTGAGCGTGTGCCATAGACAGTGTGTTAAAGACATCACAACAGGAGAGCTGGAACTCGATGGAATCATGATGTGATTGATTAGGTATCATGACAAAAGACATGTCGCACATACAAGCTCCAATCAGTTTGCCTGACAACAATGCAATTTCTGGGATTCAAGGTGCACAGAATATGTTTTAAAAAGATACTGGGTCAATTATTATATAAGCCAGGTTTGTGGCTTCAAATGTTTTTAAAGTAAAGTAAACTTGACACCCATGAGCAAAACTATATCACGCTTTGTGAAATAATCAGCTGGTAATTATTACTTTAGATAGTTTCAGTTTGTGTTTTGTTTGTTCATCTTTGCATTATTGTAGATTTATTTGCCCCTAATTTGAGTGTTAAAAATCAAATTGTGGTTGGCTCTTGGCCAGAAACCCACTTTCACATAAATTTGATCCAGTTCTGTTGATTCAATATAAAACAGAGACAGGACAGAATCCAGCATCTGAAGAAGCGGCTGATCTATTCCACACACGTGAGGATATATAGTGTTATAAATCAGGGATGTTACATCAGTGGAAGCCAAACCTGTCGGCCTCCTTTCTGGAAAACTTCCTTTTATATTGATAAAGCAGAGAAAATCGAAACACCACCATTAACCAGACACGTTCTGTATTATACAGGTCTGTTGATGAAAATGTTCTACCTGTTGACATGATTGTCACATTCTTCTGAATCACTTCTGCAAGAACTGACCGCCTGAGAGAGAGAACCAATAAAGACAGCTAGTCGTTTCCTGTTTTCAACAAACAGCGTAAAACTGAAACACATGTTTGATAGGTCATCAGAGGGGTTTGCTGTGAAATACAGCAGCTTAAAGTGCAAAGCAAATATTGTACTGCCACCTGGTGCCTATTCTACCCCTCAGAACTCGATTTATTTCAAGAAATAATGTTAAAATCATCTCACTTGAAAACGGTTACCCTAATTGTAAATATGCAGTGACGGCCTTATGTTATATTACGAGTTAAAGTGCAAAACATCTAATACCGGTGCTTTGTACAGAACTGTAGTTCAAATACAAGCCAAATACATTATTCTTCTTAGAAAATGCATACAATATTCTAGAAAAAAATCTACATAGATTTTAAAAACAGAAAAGTAAAACATTTCAAATGAATTTAATCTTTTACGATGTAACACTCGTGAATGGGAACATATACAGTGAGCATAACGCACTAAACAGAGTTAAATCTACCAAATAATGTGGCCACGGTGGTATCATAAACTACGCAAACATAAAATGAGTAAAAGCAACTGGCCAGTTAGAAACGCACTAATCTGTTCTATTAATGAGTAAGTCTGAAGTCAGCGGGTGTCATTTTTAATGTAATCTGAACCCACTATAAAGTAGGTTATTTACTTGAAGTGACATTTTAAAGCGATTTTAACCTCTCAAAAATGTAATGGATTTGACATTTACACTCTTGTAACATCCTGACTGTATGTCCAAAAAGGGACACCGTAGTCCTGGAACAAGGCTCGCGGGTTCTCGCGAGACTATGGGTGTATATGTGCTGAAGAATAATAAAAGCGCACAGTTCGAAGGGTCCATGTCTGTTCTAGTTATTATATGTAAAATATAGTTTAGCCAGTGAGCAAACATTACATGGTGTCAGAGTAGAGGCTAGCACCCACGTCCGACAAAAACATGGATAGTTTCGGCGTCCCAGCACCCAAGATGGATTGGGAGTCAGCTAACTTACCAGAAGCGTGGCGACGTTTCAAGCAGCACGCGGAGCCAATATTCTCCGGACCTCTACGGGAAAAACGAGAACAGGACAAATGCAGCTATCTCCTCTTATGGATCGGGGAAAAAGGGCGCGACATTTTCAACACATGGACGCTAACAGATGAAGACGCGAAGAAACTACAAACATACTACGATAAGTACACCGCGTATCTCACACCAAAATCTAACCCAATATACGCAAGATATCGTTTCCACGAGAAAACGCAAGGCGACGGGGAAACTTTCGAACAATTTGTCACGGAATTGAAGCTGTTAGTAAAGGACTGTGGATACCCCAACAGTGACGAGATGGTGCGAGACCGCATTGTTTTCGCTACAAATTCACCGCGAGTGCGGGAGAAGTTGCTCAGCTACGGTGCGGAGCTAACGCTAGACCAAGCCATCGACATCGCGCGATCACATGAGCAAGTCCAACAAGTCCAACTCAAGTCCAACTCAAAGAGATGGTGGGAAGCAAATACCCCAACAACGACGCGGTACACATCATAGCCCGAAGACCGGACCACAGACAAACGCGCACGAGTTACAAAGTCAGGCCGAGAGAGCCCGCCACAGCTCAAAGAGTATGTGATAGATGTGGCGGCCTGCATACCACCAATGAAGGCGCCTGCCCAGCAAAAGGAAAGCAATGCATGAAGTGCAGAAAATTCAATCACTTTGCAAAAGTCTGTAAGTCAAAACTACACGCAAAAACACACACAAGAAAAGTGATTCACACCATGGAGGAAGACACTGAAGATGAGCAGGTAGAACTTTTTATTGACGGACTTACAAGTGAAAACACAGGAAAATATAATGAACAAGCTTATGCTGAAATTGAAATCGGGACCCAGAAAGTTAAATTCAAAATCGACACTGGCGCACAGACCAATGCAATCCCCGCGCACACATTTGAAAGACTGTTTAGAGATACCGCCATAAAACCAACCACCCAAAAGATCTCCGGCTATGGTGGTGAGTTCCTGAAAGTGAAGGGCACCTGTCGTCTAAAGTGCAGGTATAAAAACACCTCCATGGTGCTTGAATTCCACATAGTAGACACCAAAGCACCTCCCATCCTAGGGATGAGAGCTAGTCTAGACCTCAAGTTAATCAAACTGATACTGGCTGTGGGTGAGGAAGAAGCGAAACAATGTACAGACACAGACAGCCTCCTTAAAGAATACACAGACGTCTTCCAGGGCATAGGAGAGCTCCCAGGGGAGTGCAACCTCCATGTCGACCCACTCGCCACACCAGTAGTATACCCACCACGAAGAGTACCGATCGCTCTGCGAGACAGACTAAAAAAAGAGCTCGACAAGATGGAAGAGAACAACGTAATTTGCAAAGTGACAGAGCCCACAGAATGGGTTAACGCCCTCGTAGTCGTCGAAAAACCCCAGACTGGCAAGCTGAGAGTCTGCCTGGACCCCAGAGACCTCAACAAGGCAATAAAAAGGCCCCACTACCCCTTGCCGACTCTAGAAGATGTCACCACAAAGCTCGCCGGAGCACAGTACTTCAGCGTCCTCGACGCCAGATCAGGATATTGGGCCATAAAGTTGAGTACAACGTCCTCCCTGTTACTAACATTTAATACCCCCTTCGGCAGATACAGGTTCTTGAGGCTGCCGTTTGGAATCAACTCAGCCCAAGACGAATTCCAAAGGCGCGTCGACGAGACATATGAAGGCCTCACAGGTGTAGCTGCCATTGTCGACGACATACTCGTCTTCGGTAAGACAAAGCTTGAACACGATAACAACCTCAAGGCCATGCTGAAGCGCACAAGAGAAAGAGGGGTAAAGCTAAACCCCGACAAATGCCAAATAAGTGTATCAGAGGTCAGCTACTTCGGTCACACGCTCTCACGAGAAGGCGTCAAGCCAGACCCGGCAAAAGTGAAAGCAATACGAGAAATGCAGCCACCCACAAGCAGAGGGGAGTTGGAAACCATCCTCGGGATGATTAACTATTTGGCCAGATTCGCACCAAGCCTCTCCGAGATAAACGCACCACTACGCCAACTGCTGAAGCAAGACAGTGAATTTTTATGGGACAAAAACCACGACAAAGCATTCACGCAGACGAAAAAATTGATAACAGATCACCCTGTGCTCGCGTACTTTGACCCACAAAAGGAACTCAGACTCCAAGTAGATGCCTCAAAATGCGGCCTCGGCGCAGTCATGCTCCAGGACGAAAAACCCATCGCCTATGCTTCCAAGTCACTCAACAGCACCGAAGTGAACTACGCCCAAATAGAAAAGGAACTGTATGCAGTTTTATTCGGCTGTAAGCGCTTTCACGAATACATGTATGGCCGGAGTGTGATTGTAGAATCTGACCACAAACCTCTGGAAGCAATCCTCCGAAAACCGCTGGCCGCAGCACCACCGCGGCTACAGAGGATGATACTACAGCTTCAGAAATATAACATTCACATCATCCACCGGCCCGGAAAGGACATCCCAGTGGCCGACACCCTGTCCCGGAAATCCATCGAGCACCAAGACAGCAGCCTTATGGAAAGCATGGAAGCACAGGTACACACACTCATAAGTACTGTTCCAGTGAGTGACAGCAAGCTACTGGAGATCAAGGACGCAACAGCACAAGATGCACAGCTTACTACACTCAGAAAAGCCACACAGAACGGATGGCCTGATGAAAGGAGGAAATGCCCGCTCGGCATCCAGGAATATTGGAACCACCGAGATGAGATTTCTGAGATGGAAGGAATTCTTTTCAAAGGTGAGAAAATCATAGTTCCCCAGAGCCTCAGGGGAGGCATGCTCCAGCGCATACACGCAGGACACATGGGTGTGGAGAAAAGCAAGCATAGAGCACGAGACCTCCTGTTTTGGCCCGGAATGGGAAAACAAATAGAAGCAATAGTAGAACAGTGCTGTATATGCCAGGAACGACGTGATGCTAACCACAAAGAACCCCTGTGGTCACATGACATACCCGAGAGACCATGGCAAGTGGTAGGCACAGACCTCTTCACATGGAACACTCAAAACTTCATCGTCATTGTACACTACTACAGTAGACTCTTTGAAATGGAGCAACTCATGAGCTGCACCTCACTTGCAGTAATCGCCAAACTCAAGTCTGCGTTCGCCTGTCACGGCATCGCAGAGACAGTCATCAGCGACAACGGACCATGCTACAGCTCTGAGGAGTTCAGCTGCTTCGCAAACGCGTGGAACTTCACCCACACCACCACAAGTCCACGCTACCCACAGAGCAACGGCCTTGCTGAAAAGACTGTCCAGACAGCAAAGCGCATCCTGGACAAGGCAAAAGCCGGAAACACAGACCCCTACCTCGCCCTGTTGGAGTACAGGAACACTCCAGTGGACAACCTCCAGTCACCGGCCCAGCTTCTGATGAGCCGACGACTACGTTCCATACTCCCAGCGACCAGTAGGCATCTGCAGCCACAGGTAGCACCTCAGAAAGCCATCCAAGACAGACGGAAGGCGTGCCAACACCGCCAACAAGCATACTTCAACAGAGGCCATTGTCTCACCTACCTGCTGGCACACCTATTCGCTTCCGTCAGGAGGATGGTTCCTGGAGACCTGCAACGGTAACACAACATGCACACACACATAGCTACCACATTCAGACAGAGGATGGACAAACTCTATGACGCAACCGTTCGCATCTCCGCGAAAGCAGAGATGCTCCAGACACTAAAGACACACAGCATGCAGAAACACACACCAATAACACACAACCACCACAACCTGAACCTGCAGACCAGCCGCAACCAACAAACCAACAAAAGCCCAATTACACAACAAGATTTGGCCGCATCTCCAGGCCAAGACAAGTCCTTGACTTATAATGTAAAGGGTGTAGGCGGATCGCTGCCCTAAAAAAAAAAAAAAAAAAAAAAAGGACAATGTGTTTACAAACCTGTTACTTACCTTACACTGTACACTGTCATTTAAATGCTGCCCGCACTTGTTTACATTACAGCAATGACACTAATGATGACCACAGACTGTACTTTTCAGACTGCTTATATATACATTAAGCACAATTGTTATGTTCACGGAATTAATGTTGTGTGTGTTTAGGTAATGCCATTTGTTTCTTAAGAAGGGAGATGTAACATCCTGACTGTATGTCCAAAAAGGGACACCGTTGTCCTGGAACAAGGCTCGCGGGTTCTCGCGAGACTATGGGTGTATATGTGCTGAAGAATAATAAAAGCGCACAGTTCGAAGGGTCCATGTCTGTTCTAGTTATTATATGTAAAATATAGTTTAGCCAGTGAGCAAACATAACAACTCTTACTTGAATTCTATTTTTTATGCATTTAATATTTTATGTATAATCAGTTTTATCAGGGCTGTCAAAGTTACCAACTTAACAATTAACAGTTTAATGCGATTATTCACTTTATTCAATTAACATTCAATATGTTTTCTTGTCCCACATGTTCCTCTCTTTGACCAGGACAAATTAGTTAAAATCTCCCAGAATCTAGAGCGAGCGTGCGTGCGAGATAGACTGTGCTCATGGGCGTAGCCAGCTATGAGGTCACCGAGGTCCAGACCTCTCTCATTTTTTTTTACCTTCAAAAATAAAATTTCAAGCTCTCTGAATGATTAATTAGAAGTTTAAACCACCTCATATGAGGGTTTGCAATTCATTTTGCTGCGCAGTGAACGGGGCTTTGAGAGTGCGTTGTGAGGGCGCGAGTGCCAGATCCCGTGTTGCCAGATCCACTAATGGAAAGGTGTTAATTTTCACACTGAATATGGCTTAGAGCTTTTTATTTTGAACTCTCAGAGTGCACCAAATTGATGAATTTAACATTAAAAAGCACAAAATTTTCTTACGGGGGAGCATGTCCCCGAACCCCCCTAGAGGGACAGAGGTCCACTCACTACAGTTTTACCAAACAATTCTGGGAGAAACACTGGTATTGCTTTTCATAAACATCTACATGTCTTTCTATTTCAAAGTTTAGGCTATATGGAGTGTATATTGCATTTGTGGATGTTATTATAGCACAATTCTTTACACCTCACCCATAACCCCACTAATTTTCAAACCCTGGTTACGGCCTTGACTGTGCTTCAAACCGCGTAGCGCGCTCGCACGACAGAGAGATCTTGCGTAATACAGAGAGTAGGATTCCTGTCCATCATCGCACAAGCTGCGCCTGTTTTGCCGTTCATTATAGGTCATGGAAATTCATCTTTTTAGTCAGTAAAAGTCAGGGAAAAGTCAGGGAATTTGACATTTGGTTTAGAGTGGGAACCCTGTTACTGGTAAGTTTTAGTTGCTGTTTGCATAAATAAAAAGCTCACTGTTTAGTTTTTTTAATCTTAAATCAATATAAACATAAATTATTAGCGTCAATATGAGACGCAGAACCCAAGGCGTCATACAGGTGACGCTCGTCTAAATCTGACGCACATAGCATCCTTTAGCGTCAATATGAGACGCAGATCCCAAGGCGTCATAACCCTAACCCTACCCCAGACCTAAACCTACCCATAACAGTGCGTGTTATATTGACGCTAAAGGATCCCATGTGCGTAAGATTTCTACGAAATGTCATATGGCGTCTACAAAGCTCTGCCATAGCATTTCACTGATCTTTTTAATTTACTTTTA
This sequence comes from Semotilus atromaculatus, assembly GCA_031834385.1. Lineage (NCBI taxonomy): Eukaryota > Metazoa > Chordata > Actinopteri > Cypriniformes > Leuciscidae > Semotilus > Semotilus atromaculatus. The sequence goes on from JAULUF010000049.1 coordinate 2,159,535, forward strand.
TTTATATTTTTAATGTTGTGTATTTATTTTGTAATTTACACAATATACTATATTAAACTTTTCTTGACTTCAAAGTCTGTATGTCTTATTGTTTATATTTATTTTTTGCACTTTTAATATACCATTTTAAATACTGAATAAAACCGCTTTATAATAAGCTATGTGTAATGCTAATACACTTTTAATGCTATTTAAATTTACATTAACAAAAAGTACATTCAAATTTAGCTTCACATGTATATTATAACTAGTTTAAGACATGAAAGTATATTTTTATTGCACTGTAAAGAAATACATTTAAATGTACTGAAAGTGGTTCCATTTTAGCACAATTTAGTATATAAAAAATATAGTACAAATGTCTCGGGAGACACTCATAATGAATTTGTAATGTACTTGTAACACAAATAAAGTACACTTTAAGCATGTAATTAATCCCTACACAGGCATATACTTAAAATATACAAAATATACTTCAAGTTGTTCCACTTTAGCACATAAAAGTACACTAAATACACTTCAAGTTGAGCTTTTCTACAATTTAATTACTACTAAAATATATTTAGTACAAAATTAGTTCCAAAATAGCATGCTTCAATTTAACTAATCATGAACACACTTGGAGTATAATGATGTTTAGTGTGGCTTCAAGTACACATAGGTATGCTAAATTTTAGTACACTTAGCGCATACATTTTTCAGCTGGGTTGTGCACATCAAAAAAGCAGTTTCTCATTTCTTTGAACAAGTTGCAAATGTTTTGGTACATCCATGCAAATAATTATGTACAATTCTCTGTATAATGCTGTTTCCTACATTATCATTTTCTCATGTCATGTTGATCAAAATGTATTATAATGGGTGTCACAAAAAGCGAATAGGGACAGCCTGCTATTCCAAGGGTGACGTGATGAACCACAGATGTAGATGAATGCGTCTCTCCAGTCAAGAAGGCCCAGAGGAAGACAATGTACAATTGTACACCTGTTAAAGGGGTCATGACATGGTTTTTGTTTTTTGTTTTATTATGTTCCCTTAGGTGCAATTATAGTATTACTATAGTTTTTTGGACAAAAACCTTTTAAAATTGAGTGATTTATGACCTTTTCCCACCCTGTTTCGCATCCTCTGATTCAAACAGTCCGTTTTGGGGGTGTTTCCCCTTTAAGAGTTCAGTGTTAACGCCTACTGTTATGATTCGCTGTCAGTGCTTACTGTTTATGCATAAAAAAGTAGTTTTAAGATGAAATACATTACTTACAGTTTGCGGCACCGTTGTTGGGCCCAGAATAGTGGGCATGGCCTGATCTTTAAGCAAAGGTTTTCTGGCAAAGCCAGCATCATACTGCGATTTGTTCTCAAAATAGTCATCCTTGAAATGTAGAGAACACACGCAAAATTAACACTGCCGTGACTGGGAAGTCCATTTCTCCCTGCCGTCAGCGTATTCAAACATGTTGTTTGTCCACAGCCAGGAACAGCACATCTGCGTGGCATCGCAATCTTCGCTGCACGTCGACTGAACACCTGTAAGCGCGAGCCGCGCGACAACGATGCGATGATGCGAAATGAGGCGTAGTTGTCCTGCGCTTGAGCCGGTCATATGCAAACGACTGGTACGTCACTTCATACCGTGACGTCACTTCATACCATGGATCCAGAACGAGCTGTATTTAGAGCTTGATTAAATAAATGGTTCGTTTATAATGGGGAGGACATCTCAAGCTATGAAACTTGCTGGAAGTTTTAATGGAACAAAGACCTCTTAAATACCAAAAAATCAAGGCAAATTTGGTTTCTCATGTCATGACCCCTTTAACAGGAGCCAGGAGAAGTTCAGCCAGACGCTAAGTTGACTGAAATGTCCTCAGAAACTGACCTTGAGAGATAGAGATGATCATTTTTCCCACTGACCATTCAGATGCACCGGTGTTTGGAGGATGGCAGCCTGAGAAGGCAAAGAAGGATCTTCGCTAAACTTTAGATGTGCTTCCTTTCCACTTCAAAACCAGCTGCTGCTCAACTACAAAACAGCACTCAGAACTGGGCAGGGAACATTATTTGAGTGCTAGTATCTATCTTTACCTCATCTTGATGTAGAAGAGCATGTAGCCTTTCTTCCTGGCGTTTTGTGATGCATTCGTCCAGCTAGACTTTCTAATGAAGGTGTCACTGCATTCCAGCCATCCTGGCCCACTGACGTGACGGATGTGACTGATGTAGAGCCCTACAAGACAAAGGAACTTTAGTATGTCTGAACATGTAGAAGAAACTCTTACCACAATACAAACCCGTCTTTTGAACAGATTGGCATGCCGCCGCATACTGTGAGCACAGGACAGAACGTGGATGTTTTTCCACCAAGAAACGAACATTATGTTGTTTTGATTGATACTGTGAAGCTGCTTTGATACAATCTGTATTGTGAAAAGCGCTATAGAAATATACTTGACTTGACAATCTATGCTCAATACGAGCTTTGCATGTGCTGGGCTACATGAATACAGGAGCAGATATTCGGTCCCGGAAAGGACCACAACCTGGCGGCATGCATGATTTGGAGCATGTTCAGCCAGGCAGAAGTGGATTTCTTCACGTCAAAAGAGAATGCCCACTGCCCAATAAAACTGCCCACTTTTCAAAGAAAAAGGATGCATTGGCCCACAGGTGGCCCTCTTTGCACCCACTCTAAATCCATCACAATTGGAAAATTACAGACCAATATCCCTGCTTCCATTCATTGTTAAAACATTTGAACAAACTAAATATCTGCCTTTCTCGCACAGAGCAACCTCCTGGACAACCAGTCTGGTTTCAAAAGCAGAGACTCAACTGAGACTGCCCTGCTTTTGGTTATTAAAGCTCTGAGACTGGCAAGAGCAGCTTTAAAATCCTCAGTTCTCACACTGCTGGATCTGTCTGCTGCGTTTGACACAGTTAACCATCAGATCCTCCTGTCAATCCTAAAGACGAAGGGCATCTCAGGAACCGCACTCCAGTGCTTCAAGTCGTACCTCTCGGGTAGGTCCTTTATGGTGTTTTGGAGAGGTGAGGTGTCTAAGTTGCAACATCTAGCTACTGGAGTGCCTCAGGGCTCAGTGCTTGGACCACTTCTCTTCTCCATCTACATGTCATCACTAGGATCTGAGATTCAGAAACATGTTTTTTTCCCATCACTATGAAGCTGATGACACACATCTCTACCTCTCATTCCAACCAGAGGATAAGACTGCTCGCATCTCAGCCTGCCTGACAGACATTTCTTGCAGGGTGAAGGACCTCCACCTTCAACTAAACCTTGCGAAGACAAACCTGCTTGTGGTCCCGGCCAAACCAACACTACACCACAACTTCTCCATTCAGCTAGGTACATCATCCATAACTCTTTGTTCAGGTGTTTGTTCCATCCAGACTGGACTATTGTAATGCTCTCTTGGCAAGCCTTCCAGCATCACTGTCAAACCTCTGCAACTGATCCAGTTTAACGAGCCAAAGAGAGCACACGTCATTCCTCTCCTCAAAAAAATTGCACTGGCTGCCAGTTGCAGCTCGCGTCAAATTCAAGTCACTGACGCTTGCTTACAGAACAACCACTGGCTCTGCTCCCTTTTACCTAAACTCATTACTTCAGACTGATGTCCCATCCAGAAATTTGCGCTCTGCAAGCAAACGTTGTCTTGTGGTGCCACGTCAAAGAGGCACAAGATCTCTTTCTCAGACCTTTACCATGACTGTTCCTTCTGGTGGAATAACCTACCCAACTCAACTCGAGCTGCTGAGTCCATAGCCATTTTCAAGAAACGGTTGAAGACGCATCTCTTTCGGCAGCACTTGTTCCAGTAATACTAACACTTTATCTTCCTTTCTATTATATAAAAAAAAATAATAATTACGGGTTCTACGTTAGATTAAACTGTGAAAGGTTATAGCACTTAGATTTTGTTGTCCTGCTGTTAGTTTAACTGCTTCTATGGTTCTCATTTGTAAGTCGCTTTGGATAAAAGCGTCTGCTAAATGAATAAATGTAAATGTAAATCTAGAAGCTTGCGTTCTGCAAGTGAACGTCGCCTGGTGTTGCCAAAAAAGATGTGCCACTTGATCTATCAATACTAACACTTTCTTTTCTCTTCCATTCTATCTCTTTTTTTGATTATGTATAATGTGTTAGGCTAAACTGGGAAGGGTCACAGCACTTGCATATTGTTGTCCTATTATTAGTTTAATTGATTCTCTCCTCATTTGTAAGTCGCTTTGGATAAAAGTGTCTGCTAAATGATTAAATGTAAATGTCTATTCCTTCCCTCCAGTAGCACTGTTCCCCTCAGGTTATCAGCCGAATCAGGGAGGACAGATGCTTGGTCTTGCTCTTGGCACCGCTCTGGCAGAATCAGCCGTGGTTCCCAGGAATGGTCCAGCTACTGTCTGCAGTACCATGGCCGATCCCTCTGAGAAGGCACCTCCTTTCCCAAGTGAAAGGGTCAATCTGGCATCCCGAACCAGAGTTGTGGAGCCTCCACCTATGGCCTCTCGACGGTAGCCTCCCAAGTCAGGAACAAGATCGCTGAGGTGAGAGTGCCTCTATAGACAAAAGTGCATGAATTCCAGCGCGACGCTTCAGTTGAAAGAGTCTGAGGTAAGATGTAAATAGTCAAACATTTAATATTGGACATCGTTTTTTTTTCTTTTACGATAGAAATGCATATCTATACTTTTGTAGTGTGCGCCACTAGAAGCTGTGCATGACATATTAACAAGAATCTTGTGAAATAGCGACGACGACCCCATTCTGGTGCGTTCTCTCTCATTAAAAATGAATTGAGAACACACGACACGATGCCCACGTAAAATACCTTAAAATGTAAAAAAAATTAATAATAATAATTACTGGCAATTACTTGGTCGATTTTTGGGTAGTTGGTACATAGCATGGACATGAACCTTCATTAATCAAAATCAAGTTTTGGTTTAAAATGTATAATAGGTCGATTTTATAACACTTCTTTTTTATGCACTTTTATGCACAGAATTCGACTCGTGTATGTTTACATGTATTATAGTTATAGTACTAATAAAGATATAAATATGGATACCTTTCTTGGAAATCACTCCTATTATAGAGCTTGGAAGAGCCAGGATATGTTTTTAATACATCTCCGATTGTGTTTGGCAGAAAGAAGAAAGTCATATATATGGCTTGAGGGTGAGTAAATTATGGGATAATTTTCATTTTTGGGGTGAACTAATTAAATATAAAGAGTGACCATCTAAAACAAACCATGTGACCATCGTTTTTGGCTTGTTTGAGAATATTTTATTCACACAGCACATACTACAGGAGTAGATAGATTCTGAGAACAGCGCAGTGTACTACTGACAGTTGATAAGGAGAGAAAACTCTATCAGTCATGTTTAGAAAAATAGTGTTGTTAAAAAAGTATAAATTAGACCTACAGCTGAAACAACTCAATACACCAAATCAGAAAAATGCCTGTCAAAGACAAATGTAGGCTGGACTACAATGAGGAAGAAAAAGAAAAAAAGAAAAAAAAACTTCTCAGACAAACAATGAGTGATACTAATAATTGTTGTACATCCATAAATAGTTGTGATTTAAACAGTGTTTTATACTTTCAGAGATTAGTATTTGTCAACACAAACTTGACTGCTGCTCAAGAGCATTTTAACAGTTTTCATGTTTCCCCAGAGATGCACACATTTGTCCAGGAAAGAAAATAAAAAAAAGACAGAAAAGAAATTTAAAACCTTCATGAAGTACTACATATTCATAGACTGAGTTTATCAAAATAGTTGAAATGTTTGATTAGAAAACAGAGGTAAGATGTTTGGAGACTCTTTGCAAAGACAGTTTTCTGAGACACTTCTGCCCTCTTGTGGTGACAGAGAAAAGACGACAATATTCAAAAGCAGCTGTTTATATTTCTGGGCCAGGTTTATCAAAATAGTTTTTACATATGAACATATCTGCACATGCTAGCCAGTATCATCATCTGTATTTTGGGTTATGTGAGATACCAAGTCTGATCAACATGCGTCCCTGCTCGGTTTTGTATTAACTAAATTCTTAAAGTCACCATTAAATCATTTATTTTTTATGGAATATTGCAGTGTTTTATAGAAATTATCCACGCATGTCATAATTTTTTTTAAATTCATGTGCCTCGTAACCATCGTAACTTCCCCATCCTCTTGCAGCGACATTTCTTCTCTGATAACATGTTTACTGGCGCGAGGGCGGGGCAACCTGTCAATCACATGAGATCCACCAATAGCAAACCACAAACCATCCAATCAATTCCCCATTGACAAAATCAAGCCCTGGCCTTTTATTAACCCTGTTCCAGAAGCTGTTTCACTCAGATAGTCACAGTAGGGAAGAGACGACTATTGCAAATTCTGTTTCATGCTAACTTTAAGCAATTCAGGCCCTACGGTTGCGTCCACACAATGGCTACGAACACATTGGAGCTAAATACGGTTGTTATTCCTTTGTTGAGTGCTTTGTGTTGGAGCCAGACTGCCAGACTCCTACTTTAAAAATAATGACTGGTACGATGCTCAAATTCTGACATCAATTATCTCGGTCTTATTAAAAAGACATTTCAAAGATGGCGGAGACAGACGAGCATAGCAAAACATTAAGTTTATAGCCTAATGCAATATACAAAGATTCCTTGATTGATTGTGTCCACTTGTCGTTTTAAAGTTAACCCTAGCATTTAGTGCTGAGGTCTTCAACCTTACTCCTGGAGACCCACTGCCCGCAACGTTTATTGCTGCGTTTAACTCCACTTTTGGACATACACTCATGAACTTCCAATGCTGCCATTTTGAAGTGTGTTCAACTTCGTCAAGTGGATGAGGGAAGTTTATTTGGACAGACCCTTGACCCCTTGATTTTCAAAGAGGGAGTGAGTCTACTCATATGTACATTTCAGGCAGATCCAAAAAAAAAAAAAGATTCCAGCCAGATCCATACACCACAATGCACCACGATTGCAAGGTAACATTATTTGCATCTGAGTGAACAAGATGGGCGCAAGGGCATAAAAAAAGTGGATTTAAACACTGCCTATATCCAACCTGCTTCCACTTGTGATTTTCAATGATCCTGAAGAGCTTAATTAGCTGGTTCAGGTGTTTGATTAGGGTTGGAGCAAAACTGCAGGACAGTGGATCCCCAGAACAAGGTTGAAGACCTCTGATTTAGTGTTCATGATTTTTTTGGCATGTGAACATGAAATATTCATGTTGGGTCATGGCACCATCTTGTGGTGTAATGTGTCCTGTGATTCACATTGAGGTCAGAAGCAAGAAATTTCAGTTGTCACTTAAACAGTAACTATCCACTCTACAACTGACTTGACTTCTGAAAAATCTCAGGTATTGACAACAGCATTACCATTAAATCTATGCACAAAAAAAAAAAAAAACTAAATTAAATTAAAAGCAATTAAAAGCATAACAGTCTCTACAAGAAAAATAACAGGTAAAGAGGTACATGTTTTGACTCATTTGCACATTTTGTCAAGTCTCTCTCTCTACGATAAAAATAAACCTAAAAAAAGAGCATGCCATTTAAAACCAGCAGCTTCACGAGTATTAAGAAAACACCAAGCGCCTTTGTCAATGGTGGATTAGTTAAAATTGCACAATATTATGCGTCTTTGGTCGCTAATCTTTGGTCAAACATAGCGGACACCAAATAGTTTAAACTCTTGTTATACATGTTTCTTGTTCACAATCATGAGACCAAAACGAGAGTTTGCTATGGTTATCTCAGTCAATTCCAAAATGTTGGGGTGCGTACATCAAGTATTTGGGATTAACAACCGTATTTGGTGACTTTCCTCAAATAGTTTTGTACCAACAGAGCACAACGACAGGGAACCAAAGTCAGTCCCCATTTAGGCATGCAAATATCTTCAAGATTTTGTATTTACTTGAAGTGATTCATATATGTGGTCAAAAACTCTTCAGTTCTGTTTTTCCCCGTTGTAGACTTTAGTCCCTTTCTGTCCCACCACACGATACCATTATACATAACCTGAGAGGTCAACGGGCCCAAGCGCACACCTCATGCTAAACCCATTTCAGTGTGATTGACAACTACTTGACTGCTGTTTTGTTCCTTTAGCACACATAACTCTCAATTTGGTTGTGACTCCTGAAAATCTGAGTTAATCCCTTTTGAAACGGAATGCAGTTCTCACTCTTTTATAACTGATCTGTGAATGAACGTAACCAGATTTAGCACTCAAAACAGGACTGACAACTGTATTCTGCTGTTGTGTGAACGTAGACTATACGTCTGTAGATCTCTGCCACTTTATTAAAGATAAAAACTCTTATATTGTCTGCATGCATATCTGTATAATCACATAAAGATGTTCAAGGCATTAACAAGACAAACTATATAATACTAAATCACACCTTTCCTTGAGAAAAACTACTGCAAAATACTCTTGAAGATCATTTATTTTATCATGGAAGTGAAAATTTTTATACTTCTGTTCGTTGACTAGAACAATTTTGAAATAAACAGTTGTTCAAAGGCAGTGGAAATTTATGAGGGCGAAACAGTTATGAGGAAGCATGAGTTTTATGAGAAAACTCTACAAATTTGTTTGGAAACGGCAATTATTCACAATGACAAACTACTTTTAAACGATGCTTTGGTCCTAATCTAGGCAAAGTTTTCTCTAGTTAATGTTACCTCTAATCTAATTACCTGCTGAAGATAAATGAGGAAAATAATAAGAGAAATCCAGTGCATAAATAATGAAATATTTGTTTAGCTTTATACTCTTAAAATGCATTCAAACAATAATGCAATCAGCTGCTTCTGTTCAGCGAGGTTCATACTGAGACAGTGAGAGACAGACAGTTTCTGCATTTCATAGCCCTATTCCCACTTTTTCAGAAAAAAAGAACAGAAAAAAAAAAAAAAAAAAAAAGATAATCAGATCAACTGGACCAGACCTTTACACAACATCAGATCATTCCCATACACTTCCATAACCCAATGGCCGTTTCAGGTATTGCAGATTGTATTGTAGAAGGAAATGATCCCAGTGAGCTGTATTGGGGAAAAAGGTTGCTACAAAGGTGCAAGGCATCGAAGTCAGCTTAAGAGTGTAACTTCTGCTACGTAACATTTATTGCAACGTTATTGTGAGAACTGACAAAGAATTAAAATAAATAATTGCAAAATAGTTTACTTATGTGTAACCCAAGTATAAATTTGAGTTCTGCTGAGCTAAAACTCCTGAGTCTGAACAAGAGCTTAACACACTCAAACCGGTTAACTGAGATTATTGAATCAGGGCCTGCCTAAGACAAGACTTACACCTCTACAGCTTGACCTGCCCACTGATACACCGCTAAAGAGAGGTATTGTTCAGCTGTCACAGCAAAGAGTGTTTGTGGTTTTCATAAAGGCGTAGTTGCAAAAAAAATGGCTTTTTCTAAGTACCCCGTTTTTTCCTTCTCTAGATGGAAAGTTGAAAGTAATTTGAATAATCTATTAACTGAATTTCAGATGGGTTCACAGAAAGAAAAAGGAGGATGGATGAACCACATACTGTTAAAAACATCACAATTTCAAGTGGTAGTTCAACTGAAACATCGAAAACACAAGTTCACATCCGTGTCCACGGGCAGACTGTATTTTCATCGAGTTGCTCTGTTGTCCTTGCCAAAGCCAAGCTATGGACTGAAGGGGTGTTTGAGAATTAATTGTCAATGTACCTTTCCTTTGTAAATCTCTATCATGTGACACATTGATAGACACTTACAGTAAATCAGGATTTTCGGAAGGGGTAAAGAGAAGTGACGGTACATCTGCTTCAAACAGTCTATGGTGCCATTAGCTGAAAGCCCTGAGCCGTCTCAAGCAAAATTACTCTTGAGGAAGACCAGCTTGTTCATCTCCTCTGCAGAGACCTGCTGCTTTTTCTTCATGGCTAAGGTCTGCTCGCAGATGCTCACACACTCCCCATGCACAGCTACAGCCGGTACAGCCAACAACCACAGCGCTAACCGCGACAGCCTGGGGTATCTGTCCATGACCGAACTCCAGTACTGCAGCAGATCACCTGTGCCACTAAACAGTGGCTCTCCGAGGTACTGGAACAACTCTTTTCGTACCTGTGGCTCTTCAGCATCACACGATGGCCTCTCTAATCCACAGTCCAGACGGCCACGCTTGGGTGCTGACAGCCCTTCGCCATCCCGCTCGTCCACAGATGTACCTCCAGAACCACCGCTTCCCGCTTCCCTCATATTAGCAGCCATGTCACACACCCTTGAGATAATATCCTCGTGCTGATACGCGGGGACTGGCCGCAGCTTCAGCTGCGGATCCAGGATCATTGCGACTTGATGTATACGTTCCACTTTGAAGTTCTCCTTCAGGGCTTCTAGGAAGTAGTGGCAAAGCTTACTGCCAGCACCCACTTCACCGGCTTTAGAGGTGAAAAGTTTTTCAAGACGGAGGTAGACGGGAAGGACGTGTTGGATCGTTGGGGAGCGTTCCACACTCAGCTCCTGCGCTGCCTGTCTTAGCGGCGCAAGCAAACATGCAAGCGTGCCAAGAAGGTGCTTGTTCAGGCCTTGCAAGAGTGGCACTGTGCTCTTCGAACGGCCATACGCTTCGCAAGTGGCCTCGAAGTTCTCGTGAACCTTGATCAAAGCCTCCGCGACTGAATCCCAACAGGGCGGAGCGGTAGACTCTTCCCCAGCTTTCCCTTCATTACTAAAGCTGGTCGTTGCAGCAATGTCGCGGCACGTAGCCAGAAGCTCACCTAGTTCATGGAGCCCTCGTGCTTGCAGGCTGCGACGACCGACGACGGCCTGAACCGTGGCTGTCAGAGAGCAACCTGCGCAGCGAAGGCCAACTCCGGTGCGACCGCAGAAGGCCAGCGAAGACAAGCGTGGCTCTGTCACGTAGACCGTGCGGATTTCTGACATGACGAACTCCGACAGAACATTCTGGACCCAGTGGTGTATCTGCTCAGGACTCTCCCTTAAAGAGGCCTCCTTGAGTCCCAGCACATAGCGTCGGAGTCGCACACCCTCAACTTGATACGCTGTTAGCAAATAGCAGGAGTCTGGTCCTATAGTCTGAGAATGGCAGGTCACTGCAATACCCAAGGAAGAGTTGGAACCCAGGGCGCAGGTGACTTTCACTTTGACCTGATTGTACATACGGGGGAGCTGTTTTAATGCCAGTGAGCTCATATCTCCGAGGGCTTCACGAATGGAGTAGGCGCCGTTACGTGAACCTGTGTCCACTAGGGTCTGCGCAAGTTTTAGGAAGTCTTTGCTGCTGAGTACGCCAAGAAGGCCAAGGTCTACGCACATTACTCTCAGTAGGCGTTCAGCCACTTGTTGTCTCTCCTTTTCTGGGAGTAATCTGTTCTCTGCAAAAGCAGAACAAGACAATTTAATTAGTTTATATGTTGTTTCTTCTATAACTGACCTTACAAAAAATCCATAGATAACGGCAACAGTTGCAATCAATCATATAAAAAAAACACAAAAGTACAGTAAAAGATTACTGGGGAACATACAAGAGTGCCACATTTTTGCATTTTATATATTTTGCTGTAGATAGATAAATCCACAACACACACTTTTCAAGATTTGAGTCACCTCAGATTTGTCAATAAACACGTAGAAAATCAACAAGGACACCTACATTAAAGTTGCAGTAAGCAATTTCTGAGAAACACTGTTGATATTTGATACAAACCAAAATAAACACACCCTTCCCTTCATTGCTCCACCCCTCAAATGCACAAACACACAATGCAAGATTGGATGTCTCTTTACAATAGCTGAAGCAAAGCAAAAAATTAAGTATATAGTACTAGTTTATACAAGCAAGAGTTCAGTATTAGCCGCCAGCAGCTCTAGACAAACAATAGCTATGTTTCCATCCCCCTTTTTATGCGGATTTTGAAGTATTGCATCAGAAACAAGTGATTGAAATGGAACATTTGGAGGGGGGAAATCCCTTCATTCGTTTTTATTAAAGTTTTTACGCTCACCTGAGGTGGTGTTTGACTTGTGCGAGAAGGAGTTCATGTGAATAATGGGAGATGGAAACGCATTTGCTGTAAATTCTGAAGTATCGAACATTAAACCCATGTGACTAATAGGTTGTTCCCTCATGATGGGAAATCCGGCTCATTTTAGGGAACCGGATCATTTGACCAGTAATAAGAGGGGGGAAAAATGTATAGGCTAATATAAATTCATCAAACACTATTACACGTGTATTGAACATTTTATTAAGTTGGCTTGTGAGAGCCAACTTACTGAAATCCTATTTAAACGTATTATTATTATTATTCTTAGAAAACTGTTGACTCAAACTCGTCCTAGAGCTTTAACTCCACATACTCCAAACTCGGCTCAGACCTTTTAACTATTCTGAAGTTAGTTGCTATATCTTTTTCTAACTGATCGGACTTATGGTTTTCCTGAAAAAATGACGATCAAAACTCTGAAAAACTCCCATTGACTTAACATTGCGGAATTTTCAAAAATTCAAATCTAAATCCCTTGAAACCCTAGACTAAATCAAACTGCCATTCTATATACTATACGGGCCATTGACTCATTTAAACTCGTCTATCTATCAACTTCAAACTAAATTAAACTTCAAACTAATTTAAACTTCAAACTAATTTAAACTTTAATCTTCAAACTAATTTAAACTTTAAACTAATTTAAACTTCAAATGACTAAATTTACTTCATTTAAACTTATAAACTCTAAACTCATATAAACTCTGAGTGTGTGAGTGAGTGTGTGAGCGAGTGAGTCTGTGTGTGTGTGTGTGTGTGTGTGTGTGTGTGTGTGTGTGTGTGTGAGTTAGTGAGCGTGTATGTGCGTGTGTGTGAGAGAGTGTGTGTGTGTGTGTTAGTGAGCGTGTCTGTGCGTGTGTGTGTCTGTGTGTGTTAGTGAGCGTGTCTGTGTGTGTGAAAGAGAAAGAGTGTGTGTGTGAATGAGTTAGTGTGTGTGTGTGTGTGTGTGTGTGTGTGTGTGTGTGTGTGTGTGTGTGTGTGTGTGTGTGTGTGTGTTAGTGAGCGTGTCTGCGTGTGTGTGTGAAAGAGAAAGAGAGTGTGTGAACGAGTTTGTGTGTGTGTGTGTGTGTTCATGTTTTTCTATCCCGGTGGGGACTTCAACCTGAATGCACACAGACTCATGGGGACTCGTGTCACAGTGGGGACCTAAATAGAGGTCCTCATGGGTAAACAAGCTTATAAATCATACAGAATAAGTTTTTTTGGAAATGTAAAAATACAGAAAGTTGTGTGTGATGGGTAGGTTTAGGGGTATGGTTAGTGTAAGGTGATAGAATATACAGTTTGTACAGTATAAAAACCATTAAGTCTATGGAGAGTCCCCACAAAGATAGTAAACCAGACATGTGTGTGTGTTAGTGAGCGTGTATGTGCGTGTGTGTGTGTGTGTGTGTGTGTGTAACTCATGAATTTGTACACTTATAAACTCATAAACTTATAAACTCATGAATTCATACACTTATGAACTCAAACTCATAAATTAATAAACTCTGAACTCTTACTCATTTAAACTTATAAACTCATAAACTTGTATACTTAAAACTCATAAATTTATAATCTCATGAATTCATACACATGAACTTTCATGAATTCATACTCTTATGAACTTTTAAACTCATAATAGTTCACCATAGCAACCACCCAGAACATCATAGCAACCACCCAAAATACCATAGAACACCCTAGCAACCACCCAAAATATCTTATAACACCCTAGCAACACCATAGCAACCACACAATATACCTTAGAACACCCTAGCAACACTATAGCAACCACACAAAATACCTTAAAACACCCTAGCAACAACCCAAAATACCTTAGAACTTCCTAGCAACACCCTAGAACCCCCTAGCAACTATTCAAAATACCTTAGAACACCCTAGCAACACCATAGCAACCACCTAAAATACCTTAGAACACCCTAGCAACCACCCAAAATACATTAGAACACCCTAGCAACCACCCAAAATACCTTAGAACTTCCTAGCAATACCCTAGCAACCACCTAGAACCCCCTAGCAACCACCCAAAATACCTTAGAACACCCTAGCAACACCATAGCAACCACCCAAAATACATTAGAACACCCTAGCAACCAACCAAAATACCTTATAACACCCTAGAAACACCATAGCAACCACCCAAAATATCTTAGAACACCCTAGCAACCACCTAGAACACCCTAGCAACCACCCACAATACATTAGAACACCCTAACAACACCATAGCAGCCCCCCAGAACACCCTAGCAACAACCCAAAATACCTTAGAACACGCTAGCAACCACCCAGAACACCCTAGCAACCACCTAAAATACCTTGGAACACCATAGCAACCACACAAGATACCTTAGAACACCCTAGCAACCACCCAAAATACCTTAGACCACCCTAGCAACCACCCAAAATACCTTAGAACACCCTAGCAACCACCCAAAATACCTTAGAACACCCTAGCAACCACCAAAAATTCCCTAGAACACCCTAGCAGCCACCCAAAATACCTAAGAATACCCTAGCAACCCCCCAGAACACCTTAGCAACCCACTAGAAACACCCTAGCAACTCTAAATTACTTTAAACTACTTTAAACTTTAAACTACTTTAAACTTAAGTTAAACTTCAAACTAGAAACTACTTTAAACTATTTTTAACTTTAAACTAAAGTAGTTTCTAGTTTAAAGTACACTATTTTTAACTTTAAACTACTTTAAACTAGAAACTACTTTAGACTATTTTTAACTTTAAACTAAAGTAGTTTCTAGTTTAAAGTACACTATTTTTAACTTTAAACTACTTTAAACTAGAAACTACTTTAGTTTAAAGTTAAAAATAGTTTACTTTAAACTAGAAACTACTTTAAACTATTTTTAACTTTAAACTAAAGTAGTTTCTAGTTTAAAGTACACTATTTTTAACTTTAAACTACTTTAAACTAGAAACTACTTTAGTTTAAAGTTAAAAATAGTTTACTTTAAACTAGAAACTACTTTAAAATATTTTAAACTTTAAACTACTTTAAACTAGAAACTACTTTAAACTAAGTCAAAAACTTTCAACTAAACTTTCAACTAATTTAAACTATAAACTACTTTCAACTTCAAACTACTTTAAACTTCTTTAAACTTTCTGGTCCAAACTTTCACAAGCCAACTTAAAGTTTGTCTCGACGATTTATATGTATATAGTTTATATTGAACTATTCTAAATAAAACCATTCCAAGCAAATCACACTTAAAACAGAACACATTTAGACCTATAAGGTTGTTAGTCTATAATCAATATAATAGTTTTTACCTTACAAATTCTACATTCTGCTTTTATGTTGTCTATTAAATTGCATCCAAAAGCTACTTCATCTGCGTTTGTTACTCATCTTGTTTTCTGACCTGATATTAAAGGAGAACTCCGGTCAATTTTAACATTGAGCTAATTTTTTTGTAAAATTGGAGTGCTGTCAGTACAGAGAACAACGACAAAAATCGGTGTTGCCTACACCGTGTTATCTTCTTTTTTAAATTTGCACCCTGTTGACTTCAATGGGGCAAGATTTAAACCTGCTTTTAGCCTCTTAATATCCTTGATGTGTCATTACAAGTGCACAGCCATGGAGTGGTGTTATTAAGAGTGAACACGGTCAATCTGACTGCAGTAGATGTGAAAGATATTAATAAAAATGATGTTAATTGAGCCAGCTCACATACCTGTATTTACTTCCTGTTTTCGGTCAAAGTCCAAAGCAGTCGATTATCGAGTTCGCGCGTGCGACCAGGCTGTATGAGATCCCATTCTCCCAACTCGACAATCGACTACTTTGGACTTCGACCGAAAACAGGAAGTAAATACACTAATACACCACGCTCCCTACTGCTGATTGGTTCACTCTCTCCTCCCCCATCAAGAGTGGACACGCTCCCTACTGCTGATTGGCTCACTCTCTCCTCCCCCATCAAGAGTGGACACGCGCCCTACTGCTGATTGGCTCACTCTCTCCTCCCCCATCATGAGTGGACATGCTCCCTACTGCTGATTGGCTCACTCTCTCCTCCCCAACCATGAGTGGACACACCCCAGTCAGCAGATTGGCTCTCTCCCCAACCATGAGTGGACACACCCTCTACTGCTGATTGGCTCACTCTCTCTCCTCCCCCATCATGAGTGGACACCCCCGTCTGCAAATTGGCTCTCTCTCTCTCCCCAACCATGAGTGGACACGCCCCCTACTGCTGATTGGCTCACTCTCTCCTCCCCAACCATGAGTGGACACACCCCATCTTCTGATTGGCTCACTCTCTCCTACCCCATCATGAGTGGGCACGCCCCCTACTGCTGATTGGCTCACTCTCTCTCCTCCTCCATCATGCTTGGACACGGCCTCTAGTGCTGATTGGCTCACTCTCTCTCCTCCCCCATCATGAGTGGACACGCCCCCTACTGCTGATTGGCTACTAGTGTGTTTTGGTGCTTGGTCCGATCCGCTTTCCACAACGTTTCTCAGAAATTGCTTACTGCACCGTTAATTTAAGTTGGAGCAAACAAACTTTAACATCAACACTTTTTACTGAAACATTTTCCTGAATGAAATGAGTGTGAATGGATTCTGGGAGTGGTGGTAAGAAATAACTCACGAAAAGATGGTGGTACGTGGTTCCTCTGTTGTGCCGGCTGAGGAGATTTCCACATCTGCTCCTGTGAGGCCACGGGCGCTTGGGAAGGCTTCGGAGAATCATCTTTAACATGGTTCTCATTATCAGCTAAAAGGGGAATAAAAGGAATAAAGACAACACGTTATGTACTCATTCTTGGAAAAAGCGAAGGTATTCAATGAAAACAACTTACAAATCAGAATTTATCATTATTAATTTATATTTGACCTGTGTATTATAAAATTAACCAACATATTTCATAGATATATAGATTTTCCATAGATTTTAGTTTGAAATCAATTCATTTTAAAGAAACTGAATGTACAAATAACCATCTTAAGCCTGTTAAATATTTTAGTGGTAAACCACATTTTCTTTCTTTTCACTGCAGAAAGTTCCATGACTTTTCCTGGCCTGGAAACACAATTTTCACCTAGAAATGAAAATGTTGTCATCATTTACTCACCCTCATGTCGTTCCAAACTTATTCTTTTCTTTTCTTCTGTTGAACACAAAAGAAGATATTTTGAAAATTGTTTCAGCTGTTTTTTGTCCATATTATCAATTTAAGTCAATTTGACTGAACGTTCATCACACGGTAGTGTGAAATTGATCCACATAGTCTTCTGAAGTGACACAATCACTTTTTTTAACAGATTTTTAAACAGAAATGTAAGCTTTTTTCACTCCCAAATCAAATCCTTGATCAATGCATGCATACAATCAAATATGGTGACAAAAAACCTTTTCATGGGATGTGCGAGAACCAGGTTTGATGTTAGCTGACATTTGAGGTTGCCATATTTGTTGGTGTATGTGTGCGTTTGTGATGACCAGTGCTTTGATTTATAAATAAAAGGCATACATGTCTGTTTGGCTTGAAAATTGTAGGGGTCCATTAACTTTCATAATAACAAAAACAGCTGAAACATTCTTTAATTTATGATCATATATCCTCTGTGTTCCGCTGAAGAAAACATCATAGAAGTTTGGTATGACACAACAGTGTGTAAATGATGAATTTTATTTGGGTGAAATATTTTGTGATGACAGTGTTAAACAAAATGGCAATGTCGGGAGTGTGAGCTTGAACAAATGAATGACGAGAAAAACAAACTATGGAGTTTTAAATGGAGTTACGCAGGCGCAGATTCATGCACGCCTATGAATAAGTGATGAGTATAGATGTTAAGATAGTTTACAGATGTGAAAAAGCACATGATGGAAACAAACTCAATATGCAGTGCACACATTATACAGTCTGTAAAATTATGCCCTTTGCATTGAACCGTTTACCCAAGTGGTGATGCAAAGAAATAACGAAAAAAAAAAAAAAAAAAAAAGTCCAAATTTGGATGAGCTCAAAGCTGAAAATGTTTTTCATTTTCTGGGCTCACTCACCAGCATGGGACTGCATGTGCTCCAGGAGGTTGTTGTAGAACTGGAACTGAATTCCACAGGCTCCACACGTGTAGGTTTCTGGAACGAAACGTCCAGTTTCTCTCAGAACACAGAAATGTTCTCATAACAGAGCCTCACATCAGAGCACTACATACAGCTAACACATTTAGGTCAGCATCAGGCATTCAGGAAAAAGGGTTTTACTTAAAGGTTAAGAAACCTGCAAGGTTTGAAAGCCATGCAAATGGGCATGAGTGAGGTCAGTCATGATTTACAAAAACAAAACATGGACTATATGGAGCATGAAATGAGTGATATCAAGTGAAAATGAAAAAGGTACAACTGATTTCCACAATACATACTCTGAGGGCTGGGGAGGGAAGCATAGGTCCGGCTGTTTGGAGTATCTGGAAGACAAATAATTCATGTCATTTTTTTTTATGATGAGTACACTTCCATGCAAGTGCAACACTTTGTAGGGAAATGTATCAATATTAATACCATGGCCCAACAATTATTAGGACACTCAAATCAGACATTAAGCCTACTGTATTATTTGATCAAATTTCTAAGGAATCTAAATGATCAAACATGGTTATTCCAGGAACCTACTACATGTTCTGTTGTTTGAGTGATATATCATACCTTTTAGCAAGTTAAACTGCAGTCTAATTCTAAAAACTTCCAAATTCAGCTTGTGGTTCATGTCTTTTTGCTGTGAAATCTTCACTTATTTGTATAAAGTAAATGTAATAATAATAACGTATTGACAGTAATATTTCAATATGTAGTAACTTAGGTTTACTTGATTATGAATACATTACATTTGTTTATAGAAAATCAGGTTCAATCGTGAGTCAAATATGAACATCAGGCTTTAGAGGAAGGTTTATTTGTTCATCTCTCAATCATTGTACTGCGTTGCATTATGTTTTGAAATGTTTATGCAAGTATCAGCTATACTGTTATTAAGATCTCACTGATTTTGATTTATGACAAAAATTGCACATTTTTGCTCTGTTTGAGACTAAAATTCAGAGTGGTTTTTTTCTGCGTTTGAGTTGCATATTCTCACTATATGATACAATACGAGTCATAAAAGCCTGATGCATTAAACATGCACTTTTTTTTATTTTGTCTAAATGTTCAATAAACTCTTCCATTTGAAAACAGGGCAGGATATTAAGCGGGAGTGGCTTTTTATTTTTGTGTTGCGGTTGGTGTACATTATCCTCTACTGTTTGTGATAAAATGCTGCGATGTACTGGAGGCTTTTCCAGCTTTGATCAAACCCATTTTCTTTGACACTCGTATTTGAACAGTTGAAGCTCATGTTTATATAATTTCATTTTCTAGTTCGTAGAGATGTAGCTCCAGTTGAAAATATTAGACAAGTCTGCCAAATGGTGTGCTGTCTTCTGATCTTTTAGTCTGATTTTAATGGCAAAGCAGTTTGTTTTATGAATCTGCTGCAATGCAATACGGCCCTGGCAAATGAATAGAGGAGCAAAAATTATATTGGACAGCGCAGAAAACCCACAACCGGTAAGCAAATGATGTTACACAATTCACAAGTGAAAAAAGGTTACCCAATCATAACAGGGGTCATATACTGTAGATATAGAAATAATTGAAATGTAGCATAGAAAACAGCCTGTTAAATTTAAGAGGCAGAAAATTATTGGAAAATGTACTTTGAAAATGTAATTTGACTGTTTTGAAGCAAACAACCTTGACAAACATGAGAAAAAGAGAAAGTGTTGAATATGATGTGCCCTTTAAGAGACATTATAGTTAATACAAGGATCAAACTAATTTTCCAGTAAAAGCATCTATACATGCATGAAGCCACAAAAGATATGCTTAATTTAAAGGGAAAACAATGAGATCGTGGAGGGCAGTCTGGAGAGAGACACTGCAGACCTGCACATTATGACAGTAAAATATCACTCTGAGCAAAGTGCAAACACTTTACGAGATTCAAATACCAAAGGTGAAAGATTTCAATGTCACTTACCACTGGAGTTCTGGGAATTGTTGATGTCTGCACGACTGGACTGGCCTGACTGGTTAGACATTTTCCCTTCCATTTTAAGGCCATAAGTTCCTTCTGCAAAAATCAAAGCAGCTTAAGCAATACACATCAGTCAAATTTGAGAAATAACTAAATGCTCATTTTGTCGTCCTTAGTGCATCGCTCAAAATAAAACAGGCACTTTCCATGAATAGGGAACTAAAGAAATTTCTCTTTGATTTATGGGAATTGTAAGGTGATCAATAACTTTTTTTTTTTTGCCAAGCAAATTGTAAATCAAAAAGTAAATCTCAAAAGATTTCATTATAATATACTAGATTTTTTTACCAGTGCTTGATTTATGGAGGGCTCCTACAAAACTGAAATTGATTTTTTTTTCTTGTCTGTTGCCTTTCACATTTCATGATAGTCAAAGGTTTTGCAAGTCTGTGTTCTTGTGCAGCCATCAGATACTAATATACATTTTCCTACAGTTCTAGAGCGATCAAGTCACATGACAATTGCTCCTCGGGTGTCTGTCTCAGAGAAACAAATAAAGTTCGATGTCCAGAACTGAGTACCCATGAACAAAGAAGCTGCACAGTGATGTTTAATTAGCATTTACTAGGGGTGTAACACTATATCGTGTCACAATATATCACAATACAAAAATATGTATAATGACAATATATATTGTATATAGCCAACCCAAAATAAAAATGTCTGTGAGAAAAAAAAAAGTTTTCAGAGTTTTAGTGTCAGTACTACATTAAAAAGCTATATATAAATGTTGAATATAATGTTTAATAATGCAATGGGGGAATATTTATAGGTTCTGATCATGCCAAATGTCTGACGTTACCATTATAAAGTGGCCTACATTATTTGAAATATATCTAGTCAGTGACAGAGCACAAGCATATTCATCCAAAATAATTCTGTATTTTCAGCTTCAGAGTCATGAATATTTTTATTCTGGTGTCACCATTGTTCAATGCATTGGGTTTCCAGCACCAAGTCCAAGCCTCTTCATTTACACACACAATGTAATACCAAATTTAGCATTTGAACCAACAGTAAATTTTTTGTTAACCTTTTACCATATGTCTTGGATTATCGCACTAATATTGTATCGTGATATGTACTGAATCGTGACATGGACGGACACCACGTGGGTGGTGATGGCACAGTGGATAAGACACATGCCTGTGGTGTGAGAGACCCGGGTTCGAATCCACTGTGAGACACCAATGTGTCCCTGAGCAAGACACTTAACCCCTAGTTGCTCCAGAGGCGTGCGACCTCTGACATATATAGCAATTGTAAGTCGCTTTGGATAAAAGCGTCAGCTAAATGAAGAAATGTAATGTAATGTAATGACATGAGGGTATCGTTACACCCCTAGCGTTTACACAACGTGGATCAACGATACTGATATGGACTCTTAAATTCACCATGAAATTAAATCGCAATGGTAATCTTGAATCAGAATAACTTCCTCTTGCAGCATCTCTTCTCTGATGATGAGGGCAGGGACACCTGTCACTCACATGAGATACACCAATAGCAAACAACAACCATCCAATCAATTCCCCACAGACAAAATCAAGCTCCGCCCACATTTGTTCTCAGACACAACTCCAGTTTAATCCCGACTCCAATTATTTTTTTTACTGTAATAATAGGCCTGTCTTTTCAAACTCATTCTGAATAATGAACTGAAGCCCAATCATAAATTATTAACGTCTATACACTATATATATATAGTTTTCCTTATATTCTGTAGATTATTTAAACCATCAGTGAATCATTACCCTATCTCGACTACAGAGAAAAACCCCTGATTCTCGAAATTTGCTTCCAAATACAGAGAAATGCACCGCATCTGCAAACGTCATTTCACAAAAGGCTGATATATATATGGATGTATAATATCTCATAAAATGATGAAGCTCTTAGGTCGGGTTGTTTACAAATTAATTGTTTGTTTGTTTTTAAATGGACCGATTCCGCCAAACACCCACGTCAAAACTCATTCTGCACGAATCACATAACTGACATATTTTGGCTTCAAAAGTGGAGAAAATCACTAAAAGGTGAAGACAAAATATGGTTACGAGTTCATAAATAATCAGAAATCAAATGTATGCAACTTTTCTTCTGAAGTAAATATTATTATATCCAGATGTTTTAACTGGACATGGGAAGGATAATTGAGAATTATTTTGGCAGTTTAGAAAAAAGTAAACAGTAAACATGAGCCGTTCTCCCGCGGCCCTCACTCGTCCTGCTCGCCACAGTAAACATGAGCCGTTCTCCCGCGGCCCTCACTCGTCCTGCTCGCCACAGTAAACATGAGCCGTTCTCCCGCGGCCCTCACTCGTCCTGCTCACCACAGTAAACATGAGCCGTTCTCCCGCGGCCCTCACTCGTCCTGCTCGCCACAGTAAACATGAGCCGTTCTCCCGCGGCCCTCACTCGTCCTGCTCACCACAGTAAACATGAGCCGTTCTCCCGCGGCCCTCACTCGTCCTGCTCACCACAGTAAACATGAGCCGTTCTCCCGCGGCCCTCACTCGTCCTGCTCGCCACAGTAAACATGAGCCGTTCTCCCGCGGCCCTCACTCGTCCTGCTCACCACAGTAAACATGAGCCGTTCTCCCGCGGCCCTCACTCGTCCTGCTCCCCACAGTAAACATGAGCCGTTCTCCCGCGGCCCTCACTCGTCCTGCTCACCACAGTAAACATGAACCGTTCTCCAGCGGCCCTCACTCGTCCTGCTCCCCACAGTAAACATGAGCCGTTCTCCAGCGGCCCTCACTCGTCCTGCTCACCACAGTAAACATGAGCCGTTCTCCCGCGGCCCTCACTCGTCCTGCTCACCACAGTAAACATGAGCCGTTCTCCCGCGGCCCTCACTCGTCCTGCTCCCCACAGTAAACATGAGCCGTTCTCCTGCGGCCCTCACTTGTCCTGCTCGCCACAGTAAACATGAGCCGTTCTCCCGCGGCCCTCACTCGTCCTGCTCCCCACAGTAAACATGAGCCGTTCTCCCGCGGCCCTCACTCGTCCTGCTCGACACAGTAAACATGAGCCGTTCTCCCGTGACCCTCACTCGTCCTGCTCGCCACAGTAAACATGAGCCGTTCTCCGCGGCCCTCACTCGTCCTGCTCGCCACAGTAAACATGAGCCGTTCTCCCGCGGCCCTCACTCGTCCTGCTCGCCACAGTAAACATGAGCCGTTCTCCGCGGCCCTCACTCGTCCTGCTCGCCACAGTAAACATGAGCCGTTCTCCCGCGGCCCTCACTCGTCCCGCTCGCCACAGTAAACATGAGCCGTTCTCCCGCGGCCCTCACTCGCCCTGTTCGCCACAGTAAACATGAGCCGTTCTCCTGCGGCCCTCACTCGTCCTGCTCGCCACAGTAAACATGAGCCGTTCTCCCGCGGCCCTCACTCGTCCTGCTCCCCACAGTAAACATGAGCCGTTCTCCCGCGGCCCTCACTCGTCCTGCTCGACACAGTAAACATGAGCCGTTCTCCCGTGACCCTCACTCGTCCTGCTCGACACAGTAAACATGAGCCGTTCTCCGCGGCCCTCACTCGTCCTGCTCGCCACAGTAAACATGAGCCGTTCTCCCGCGGCCCTCACTCGTCCTGCTCGCCACAGTAAACATGAGCCGTTCTCCCGCGGCCCTCACTCGCCCTGTTCGCCACAGTAAACATGAGCCGTTCTCCTGCGGCCCTCACTCGTCCTGCTCGCCACAGTAAACATGAGCCGTTCTCCCGCGGCCCTCACTCGTCCTGCTCGCCACAGTAAACATGAGCCGTTCTCCCGCGGCCCTCACTCGTCCTGCTCCCCACAGTAAACATGAGCCGTTCTCCCGCGGCCCTCACTCGTCCTGCTCGACACAGTAAACATGAGCCGTTCTCCCGTGACCCTCACTCGTCCTGCTCGCCACAGTAAACATGAGCCGTTCTCCCGCGGCCCTCACTCGTCCTGCTCGCCACAGTAAACATGAGCCGTTCTCCCGCGGCCCTCACTCGTCCTGCTCGCCACAGTAAACATGAGCCGTTCTCCCGCGGCCCTCACTCGCCCTGTTCGCCACAGTAAACATGAGCCGTTCTCCCGCGGCCCTCACTCGTCCTGCTCGCCACAGTAAACATGAGCCGCTCTCCCGCGGCCCTCACTCGTCCTGCTCGCCACAGAAAACAAAAGACGTATCCCAGACATTTTGGCCGATCTCTGGGCAGACTCATCACAGAGACTCACTAGTAGCCTAGACTTGTTGTTTAACTACTGCGCTCTGTTACCAGTAGGCGTGGCCTCCTAGGGCAGCGAAGCAAGTGCATTCTGGGAGTTGTTGTCTTTGAGAAAAGCCAGAAAATTTTTTTTTGGCTTATGTGGATGAGTCTAGAAAGCTCCAAATTCAAAAATGATTTCACATTTCTTCTACATAAATGACCCATTTTAAAAACACATTCATCTTTCCAGAGGTGAAGTATCCCTTTAAGCTTATATAATTTTATAATGGTTGTTGAACTTGGATTAAAATCCAAATGCTGCTGAATGGTTTAAAATCTTTCTGTTTACTTTAAAAATGTACCTTATTCATGGAAAGTGACAAAAAACAAACTCATTACAACAAAAAGTATTTGAGAGTAATAAGTGGAAACTTATTTGATAAATGCTGATGGGCAGAGTAAAAGCATCACAGAAAAGTGATTAATTCCCATATTTATACATTCCTGGCAATGACTATACCAATAATGGAGAGTCTGAAACGTTTCCCATGCATAAGATTAATCACCAAACATGTTTCATTGACAATAAATCACAGGCATTTATCAATTATTAATAATAAAAAGAACATGGTTTACCAATCGACAATTCATATCTCCCTGGCTGCAAAACCATGACTCTTTCAAATTTCGAAAAACAAATTGAAATTTAATTCTGGTAGCATCACTACAGT
Source organism: Semotilus atromaculatus (assembly GCA_031834385.1). NCBI lineage: Eukaryota > Metazoa > Chordata > Actinopteri > Cypriniformes > Leuciscidae > Semotilus > Semotilus atromaculatus. Next base: position 2,184,684 of record JAULUF010000049.1, read on the forward strand.
CTCTCTGACCCATTTCTATATTTTCACCATACTTTAAATAGCTTTCAATGTCAAACTCTCCTCAATGCAGGACTGAGAAAAAAATGAGAGGAGAGACGAAGGACGAAGATAATAGGAAAGACTTTGCAGTAACAATTTGAGGTTCATTGCAGACAGATTGGGTATTTTTATTTTTATGATCTTGGTTATTAAGTTTCCTAGTAGTTTCGTGAACAAGCTTCCACAATCTCCACATTTAATGATTAGAGCTATAGATAATTTACAGCGAGTGTCTAATCTATAAGGTCTACACAGCTTTATTTCATCCATTCACAGATAAACATCACAAAACACTGGTAATAAAGTGAGGACTTACTCATGGGAGCGTGAAGAGCCACATGCTCCTGATAGGGGTTGAAGTATTTGTACTGTTTCCCACAATACTCACACGTGTAACTTCCGGTTTCTTCAGGACACAAAATACAGTGATTAGTTAACATGTAGTGGTTAGCCAAAGACCACAAACCACTTTACCACAAACTTTCCACTTAAACCATGATAATCTGTCATCATTTACTCACCCTCATGTCAATCCAAACATGTATGACTTACTTTCTGAAGAAGAATGTTTCAACTGTGTTTGTCCATACTATGAAAGTCAATAGGGTCCAAATCTACATTGGAACCCATTGGAGAAAAAACAAAATCGTATTCAAATAACAAATAGAACCGTATTCAGCTTTGCAATGACATGAGGGTGAGAATATAATGACAGAAATATTATTTTTTGGTGCACTAGTCCTTTAAGCCAGTGGTTCTCAACGAGGCAGACCTCAACAAATCATTAAAAACAAAGCTTAAAAACAAGCATTAAAATAAGCTAAACCAATAAAAACGAGTTTATTTAACCAGGAACCAGGGTTTGTCTTGGAAAACCTGGATAGCCTATGTGCGGCAGCCTGATTATGTTGGTTTGACAAAGCCAACACACTGATCTACCATTTAAGCTTCTTTTAAGCCCAAATTTAAACAGTATATTATCATTATCAACAACATACTAATTCATGCTAACAACATGCTAATTCATGCTAGCAATGTATTAAATCATGCTATCAATATGTTAAAACACGCTAGCAATGTGCTGAATCAAGTTAACAATATGTTAAATCATGGTAGCAACATTCTAGCAACATGCTTATCATGTTAACTACCTGCTGATCATGATAAAACTTAAACGTGTTAAAACGTACTAAGTAACATGCTAATAATGGTAACATGTTCAAATGTGCTAACGTGTTAAAACATGCTAGCAAAGTGTTAAATCACGTTAACAATTAATGCTAGCAATATGCTAATTCATATTAACATGCTAAATCACACTAACAACATGTTAAATAATGCTAGCAACAATCTAGCAAATGTTAATCATGTTAACAACATGCTGATCATGTTAACAACATGCTGATCATGTTAACAACATTCTAAAACATGTTATCAACATGTTAAACATGCTAACAACGTGTCAAATCATGCTAGCAACATGCATCATGCTAGCAGCATTTTTTTTTTCTCTGGATAAAATCATTATCCATAAATCGCATACGACTAGAAAAGTCATGTAAATGAATTGAGTGTGAACCTTGAAAAGTATTCAGCCCTTAATACTTCTGCAATCATGGAATTTAATTTACAGAAAGTAGTCATGTCGGGCCTTCAAATATTGTTGTGGATGATGTGAGGCCTTGGAGTCAAAAAGGTTGAGAGCCACTGCTTTAAGCTGCAATTTCACAACCATAATCCTACATTCATTTTCTTGATTGCAGCCTATTTTATCACTTTTTATCACAATTAGAAGGTCTGGGTTTTAAACATAAGCCGGTTCCCTGTATGTAGGAACTGATGCGTTGAAAACTCCACCCAGGGGTGATGACTTCTTTCAACCTGAATAAAACCACAGCAATTTAATGGCTGATTGTGCTTAAGCTCCGCCCATATGCACATATAACTGAGGGATCAGTGTCATATTCATCAGATTTTCAGCTGAAGAAGCTACTCGAATCATTCTGCAGCATATCATTAGTTCTTTCAGGGAACTGGGGTTAAATTCATAAACCAGAGAGATCAGTCACTTCAACGCAGCAGCATTCAGCAGCTTATGCATTAAAGTCCCCATGAAATCATAATTGACTATTCTTATTTTTATGGAATATTGCAGTTTCTTATAAATGATTTATCCGTGCACATCATTATTATTTTTCATGTGCCTCGTAGTCTTGAATCAGAATAACTTGCCCTCCCTCTTTCAGCGTCATCATCTCTTCTCTGATGATGAGGGCGGGGCAACCTGTCACTCACATGAGATCCACCAATAGCAAACCACATCCAATCAATTCCCCACAGACAAAATTAAGCCCCGCCCACATTTGTTCTTGTTCCAGAAGCCGTTTCACTCCTGATGTTTCCATGGTCGTGATGTAACCATGATGTAGTAGTTAGGCTACTAACTAGGGGTGTCCCCGACTAAGGATTTTCATAGTCGAATCAGAATCGTCAAGTCTTCCCTATAGTCGACTAATAGTCGAATTGTGTGTGGGGTTGGGGAGGGGGCGGGGCTTTAACATTTTAATGTACAGAACATCACACAAAGATATAGAAGAAAATGTATAAAAACATTTCAGATCAATAAAACTAAGAAATAACAGCAGAAAGGCCACACTGCAGACAGGATTTGCATTTCACATGCAAATCAAATTAAATTGGCTAAATTGCCTGTGCGAGCAGGCTCTACAGAGCGCAACATCGACGCACCGAAAAATAATCAACAATTAATTTACAGAATTAAATTAGAGCAGAATATACCTTTCTAATAAATATAATACAAAACGAAATAAGTCAGAATCAAGTCACAAGATGCAGAACAAATGTGTGCAAAGTGCCTAAATATGTGCCAGGGGAACATATTCAAAACACAAGCCACAAATAGTTAATTTAGATAACCCCAAAATGATCAATAAATGAAGTAAAAATAAAGACATTATTAAAATAACGAAACTATAGCCAGAATTGTCAACTTTGTCTTTTTAACTGCAGAAACAACAGTACACGCTAAACTGGAGTGGCGGTTTAGCTAAACATGTTTACAGCATCCAAAAATCAAATTAGAACCGGCTGAAATGATCTGAAATCACGTGTACCCTCCCTGATCTAGAGAGAAAAATCCAGTCTTTCACTCTGTCTGTGTCTCTGTGTCCGTTTGAGTCTTTTCAAATTGTGTGCGCGGATAAAATACATTCTAAAACGCTTAACGTGAAAAACGTTTAACGGCTTAATGTCCTAAGACGGTTATATTAAAAGGTCAAATTCTGTACACACCTTATTAATAACGCATACTGTACAGCCTACAGAAAAGCAGATGAGCCTTGAATTTGAACGCAACACGTTTAATTAAACATTCATTTTCCTTCCATAGAAAACTGTTATTATAATATAATGGAAATCAACTTGTTAACGTTGTCCAGCAGAAGTGCGATCATGGTTTTCCTGATGCTAAATCCAGCCTTGGAGAATATCCTTTCTGATGGTGAGAATCCACACTTTAGATCTTCTTATCCCAGACATTTTTAAAGATTTAAATCCCTGCCGCCAAGACGCTCCTCTTTCGGTCACGGGTCGAAAGTGAATCTTAAATCTGTCACAGGGTGTTTGGATTTATTCACGCACGTTAAAAATATTTATTAAAAGCTTCTTTCTTTGTACATTTTTATTTACAGCATCATCGTAATATTAACGTATTAACCTATTGACAGAAAACTGGTAGTTCTATGTGAAATCAGACATTGATCACCCTTATATAACCTCTGCGAAGATTCGACCGTGAGATTGGTTGTCGAATCAGGCTTCTCCTATCCATGCATCGAATCTTCGACTATTCGGGGTCACCCCTACTACTAACTAATCATTTATTTTGTACTCATGTACTAATACTCAAGTAAAAAAAATATTGATACGCACAAATTTTGACCACGGTGGAGCAGTTGTCACGCAGATGGCCCAATCCTGGTTATATGGACACTGGGGCTTAAACGGTATATGAAAATAAATTTTTATGATTCTACGCTGTAAAAAAAAATACATCAAACAAACTGCAATTTAAAAGGTTTATCATTTCACCGAACTCAAAATGAAGGCGACAAGGTTAACTAATTTAAACCAACAATTATTTTTTAGACTGTAAAAATTGAAACAAAAAAAAATCTATAAGCTGAGCAAATTTTGAAGCTGCATCATGTTTTCTCAACTTTTCAGATTTTTGCAGTGTATTTGGTCATCCGAAGTCATCACTCCTGGATTGAGTTTATAATATCAGCTACTGACGCGGCATCAAAATGACCGACATGTAAGGGAACCATGAGTCACAGTGATTTTGAGCACTCTTACTTGGTCCCATTTTCTGGTATGATTCAGTCTCCTCTTTTAGGTCTTCTACGGGTATCACATGGTCATATGGATCTGAACGACACAACAAAAAGAGGATGCAAAGTTAGTGTATGTAAGCCTTTTCACCTTTTAGCAGACTCATACGTGTGTATAAGATCTCTAAGGATGACATAAAAGTACTGCTTCACCCAATGTATTATCAATAATTTCACACCATAGGTGTTACCAATGTTAAAAACTAGTATTTTTTATATCACACATAGTCAAACAGTGTTTACACATAACAAGAGAAGAGGAAGATGAGACTTTAATGAAGAGGATAATGCATCAATATCTCAAACACCATCTTAGAAAATTGTGACCCGTGCTGGCAAAAGGAGTCAGAATGAGCAGATTTGCACAAATTAATTCTAGTAATTTTCACATTCTCCATAATTTTTTTTTAAAAAATTCAAAATTGTGTATATTTGTTAGAATCTGACAAAAAAAATAATGAGCTACACTTGTTTGAAATCGATAGAGTCAGCAAAGTAACTTGAGAATAATCTAGTTAAAGTTTTCTGAAGGTACCAAAACAAAAATCACCTAGCAAACATACCTTAAAATCACTGGTAATAACACCAAATTGAAAATAATTATGTGAAGAACATTTAACATTGTAATCCAAGCAGTCAGATTGAGAAGCGTGTCACTGGTTAAGGGCTACCCATGTAGAAAAAGTATGCAACAAAATATCAATAACAACAATAAATAACAAATCTCAAATCTCATGTTAACAAGTTCATTAAATAAAATAAAATAAAAAAAGACTCATTTCTGTGAAAGAATTTGTGGCCAGATTAATAGTGATCATCAAAACAGCTAGATCTTTTTAATACAGTCATAACAGTTTCATATTGTGTCCATGCCCAACCATTGTTCCAAGATTTGCTACATTAATGTCCACAATCATCTTGTTTTGGTGGCGGCACATTATCACTGAAGTAGTCATTAATAAGTTGAACAAAATGTCAATTGCTCCGACAAGATTCGCAGACCGACTGAGCACTCTCACTACCATATCCATTACAAAACAGGCATACATAAATAAAATATTGAATTAAAAGCATGAAAATGTGACATTTCTGCCATGTTTACTTTTTTACTTTTCAGATGATGCACGCTTCCAAGATATCACAAGGTCTCCGTGATTTTGCCAAGTGCAACATATTTTATTGATCCTGGAAGAACATTCCTGTCCATAAATTTAGTCCTAACCCCATCACTAACCCTACACATCAGATATCCCTAAAATCAGAGGGAAATGAAAATGGATGTAGAAGTGACGTAAGTGTTGTGACTTTTATTTTGACGGCGCTGAGAACAGCAGAGCCTGAGCAAACAAACCGTGCTCACATTCACCGTGTTCATTAGTTTACAATCTGTCTAAAAGTCCTGTCTTATACATTATTAGATAAAACTGTTATACATAGAAAGTAGACAGTAATGAAAAGTTAGGAGCGTTTGCCGTTTGGTTGATGCTCAGTGTTCGAAGTGGAGCAGAATAATCATGTTTCTCTTGGTGCCCTCGATCAAAGATGCGTTGTATTTTCTCCTCAGTGTAAAGGTTGAGAGGCACATCTATCATTGTTTTTCATTTTTGTAGAGTTAGTTTCTGGAGTAAATATATAGGGTATAATCTGTGGGTTTACACAGCCTTTTTAAAAAGGCGGGTGCTGGTGTTTCGAGTGCGTCCGGCCAATCAGCGTCTAGGACTGTCACTTTTGTGAAAAAATCCTGTTCGATTTTTGAGACATAAGTGTTTATTGAATCGATTGTAAAATTGACATTTCTGTCTTGGTTAATGTCAAGTTGTCATAACAAAGACATTTTAAACAATGTCAACTTTGCATTAAAAGTGTCATAATTTACCGAATGACACTTAATGACAACAGTCATAAACATTCATAAAGACTCCTTCATGTTCATGACAGGTGTTATGTCATGTTTATGACAGTGTCATGTCAGTCTTATGCACACCCCTTCAAATAAAGTGTTACCCATTTGGTTAAGAGAAAAGACATTGTTATTTTCCGACATCCTACATGTTCTGTGTACTGTATTGATCTGTCCACCTAAAACACATTTTTGCAAGTAAAAAAAAAAAAAACCCGTTAAAATCGATTCCCTATTTTCGTTTTCGAAACTTGTGTTGGTTGGTCCGATCGATTGTGCAATTGATTTTCGAACGTAAAGTGACAGCCCTACTATCTCACAGATAGTTCCTATAACGCTGGTTTAGGCCGACTCTGAAGTAGAAGCTAAATTAGTTCATCCAAAAGGAGTTCCTAGAACTAAAATAGTTCCTAATTCCTGCAGTGCAAACGCGCCAAAATCCAGGAACTTTTGCCAATAATTCTAGGAACTATGAAAAGGTTCCTCTGGTGCGAAAGCCCCTAAAGATGTTGATCCAGGATAATGTTTCACTTGTTGAGATCAGGTTCACCAATATGACAATGCACTACCGGGTGTTAGGTTTAATCGCCGAAGACGTTATTGTTAGTAACAAGCTGGTTTTGTTTACATCAGTTTGGGTTTGAAAATCACATTACACTGGTTCAGACACATGCTATCAAGAATTCACGAAGATTCACAAAGTTGAAATGACAAAGATACCAAACTTGTGCACGAGAAGCGAGCAGAGAAAAAAAAAAAATTTTATGGATTAGTAAAGGGGTGGTTGATTATGATTTCACTTTTCTAACTTTAGTTAGTGTGTAATGTTGCTGTTTGAGCATAAACAACATTTGCAAATTTACGGCGCTCAAAGTTCAAAGCAAAGGGAGATATTTTCTTTAAAGGAAATAGCTTTTTAAGGTCTACAACAAATGGCTGGTAGGGACTACAAGACATTCCTCCAGGGTTAGTGACATCACCAACCCTAAAATGACCCCCCCCCCCCGGGACACGATTTATAGATTATCAAGACAGAATATGCTAATCAATGACTAGAAGATAACTACACAGAAGATACTTAAATTCATCAACAAGGTTCGACACGATTGAAGCTCCGCCCCCTGCGCCGGGAGCAGCGGCTCATTTGCATTTAAAGGCACAGACACAAAAACTGTGCGTTGTTGCTCACCCTCAAAAAATGACAACTTCAACATGCTATATAAAAATATCTGTGGGGTATTTTGAGCTAAAACTTCACATACACACTCTGGGGACATCAAAGACTTATTTTACATCTTGTGAAAAGGGCAATATATCATCCCTTTAAAACGAAGGAAAGGTACTCCCCTCAGAAAACATACAAATAAAGATCATTTTAGATGTCTAATTGGAGCATTGGGATCGTTAGACGAGGGCTTAATGAACTCATATTTGTGAAATCCTCAAATTCGACCAATATTGACATATTTCACTTGTTTTGCCTGTAGCTCGACATTATCCCGTGTGCATTCCCACTCATTTTGCCAGCATGGGTCACAATTCATCTTTCATGAAAATGTCAGCGGTTTAATTGCCACTGGAGTTACAGCCCTCGCTTCATTAGTGAAAGAAAATAATAAAAGAAAGAATTTATGATAAGCAATTAATGTCAAGATGTTTATACATATTTACCATCGGCTTTTATGGGGAAAAGATGTTTTGTAGGATCAATATCAACAAAGTTTGTTACTGTTAATTAGGAATGTTTTTGGTAAAAGGTCTATTGACAACTTAAAAAAAATAATAGTTTTCTTCATATTTTCCCCTTTAAATTGAGACATTTTCCACAAATATAGTCCAAAATAGGACCCAAAAAACTTGAGCAATGATCAGTACTCAACCTTCAGAAAATGTTGACCGTCAACCAAAATGTATTATGTTAGAGATTAAACTAAATACATTGAGCCGTTTAAATTTTTCTGCATTTTATGAGGTTTGCCATTTGTAAAATGCAATATAAATTTAGAATGTAGCAAACCTCAAATTTTGGCAAAGTCAAAAATAGCACTCAATATCTAACCAAAAATTGGTTCCTAGTTACAAATGAATATTGTCCATAAGTTAAATAAAAGCATTGGATTGATCCCTGTAATAATTGAACGATAATCAAATAAAAAATTGGGGGGGGGGGGTCTCTTTTGACTACAACTCTGTCCTTTTTAACAGATATTTCTCAATAAGTTTTAGAATGTAAAAACCAAATTATCCGTACATGGATCAACTGAATACTGAGACATTTCAAACAGCTGTGACAGCAACCATGTGCTTACTGACATAGTATAGTAAACTAATAACTATATATTACAAATAAAAAGAGGGAATACACAGCTCACCATCAACAGCATGGAGGTCTCGGTGCTCCTGAAAACAGCTGTAGTACTTGTATTTTTTCCCACATACGTCACATGTATAACGGAAAGAACCTGGATTAGAAAAAAAAACAAAGACTTCTATGAATGGAAACTTTAGATATCATTGTGTGACAAGATGTTCTCTCTTTCACAAAGTTTTATTCACTTAATTAAGAAATGTCCGAGAAAATGACCCAAAAATCTGTCCCACGAATAAGAAAATGTGCAACTCACTATTGATTCCCAGAGATGCTCCTTCTCCTGAAGCCGTACCCTCGGCCTCTAAATAAAACCACACAAGATACAGACAGATATATAAACTGGTTATGTAATGATTCTGGTTTCCGATTCAGACTTCAGTTCATTAATGATCCCTTTCCATTTCAGTACTTTTGAAGATGCATTCACCACCCAATAACTGATCCGAACTACACTTCCATGCAAAAGTTTATTTATTTTAATTTTTTTTTTTTAAAGTTCATTCTGATGCTCTTGAAAGAAATTCATGCTTCTGTTAACAGGATACTTCACCCAAAATTTAAAAATCTCTCATTTACTAACCCTCACATCACAGGTGAAACTCGAAAAAAATTTAATATCGTGCTAAAGTTATACTTTTGATGATTATGGCTTACAGTTTATGAAAACCCCAAATTCAAAATCTCAGAACATTTTTATATTATATGAAATCAATAAAAAAGGATTTTAAAATACAGAAATGTCAGCCCTCTGAAAAGTATACTCATGCATATGTACACTCACCGGCCACTTTATTAGGTACACCTGTCCAACTGCTCCTTAACACTTAATTTCTAAGCAGCCAATCACATGGCGGCAACTCAGTGCATTTAGGCATGTAGACATGGTCAAGACAATCTCCTGCAGTTCAAACCGAGCATCAGTATGGGGAAGAAAGGTGATTTAAGTGACTTTGAACGTGGCATGATTGTTGGTGCCAGAAGGGCTGGTCTGAGTATTTCAGAAACTGCTAATCTACTGGGATTTTCACGCACAACCATCTCTAGGGTTTACAGAGAATGGTCCGAAAAAGAAAAAACATCCAGTGAGCGGCAGTTCTGTGGGCGGAAATGCCTTGTTGATGCCAGAGGTCAGAGGAGAATGGCCAGACTGGTTCGAGCTGATAGAAGGGCAACAGTGACTCAAATAACCACCCGTTACAACCAAGGTGGGCAGAAGAGCATCTCTGAACGCACAGTACGTCGAACTTTGAGGCAGATGGGCTACAGCAGCAGAAGACCACACCGGGTGCCACTCCTTTCAGCTAAGAACAGGAAACTGAGGCTACAATTTGCACAAGCTCATCGAAATTGGACAATAGAAGATTGGAAAAACGTTGCCTGGTCTGATGAGTCTCGATTTCTGCTGCGACATTCGGATGGTAGGGTCAGAATTTGGCGTCTACAACATGAAAGCATGGATCCATCCTGCCTTGTATCAACGGTTCAGGCTGGTGGTGGTGGTGTCATGGTGTGGGGAATATTTTCTTGGCACTCTTTGGGCCCCTTGGTACCAATTGAGCATCGTTGCAACGCCACAGCCTACCTGAGTATTGTTGCTGACCATGTCCATCCCTTTATGACCACAATGTACCCAACTTCTGATGGCTACTTTCAGCAGGATAATGCGCCATGTCATAAAGCTGGAATCATCTCAGACTGGTTTCTTGAACATGACAATGAGTTCGCTGTACTCAAATGGCCTCCACAGTCACCAGATCTCAACCCAATAGAGCATCTTTGGGATGTGGTGGAACGGGAGATTCGCATCATGGATGTGCAGCCGACAAATCTGCGGCAACTGTGTGATGCCATCATGTCAATATGGACCAAACTCCCTGAGGAATGCTTCCAGCACCTTGTTGAATCTATGCCACGAAGAATTGAGGCAGTTCTGAAGGCAAAAGGGGGTCCAACCCGTTACTAGCATGGGGTACCTAATAAAGTGGCCGGTGAGTGTATATAGTTATATATACTAAATATATTATTTTCACCTTTTAATTTGAATTACTGAAATGCATGAACTTTTGCACGATATTCTATTTTTTCGAGTTTCACCAGTATATGTCTTACTTTCTTCAGATAAACACAAACGGATATTTTTAGGAACATAATGCATCACTTAGAGCCCATATAATGCCATTGAATGGCAGCTGCTCAGTTGACGCTTAAAAAAAACACACACACACACACACACATCAATTGTGACGGTGATCCATACGACCCCAGTGGATGAATCAATGTCTTCCGAAGCAAAACAATATGTGTGTGAAAGAAAAATACTCTACATTTATTAAGCGGCTCAAAAGAGTAATTTGTTTGCGAGTCAGATGTTTGCTGTGGTGAGAAACCATCAATATGATAGAAAGACGTGTTGTCTGTTTATTGTAAATTCATTTGCAGCTCTGAGAATGAATCAGTTCATGATTCCAACTATCCTAAATCAAATTCAGAATAGGACGGCACCTGTGTGAGCTCGGACATGCGTCTGAAAGCAGTTGTAGTATTTGTACTTCTTGCCACATACTCCACAGATGTAAGAGCCTGTAAGAGAGAGAGAACGGAAATATCAGACAAATGTGTTTCAGGTGTTAGTTAGGTGTATTACACCTTCAGGCCGGTCACACGGCTTACACTTTTACACAAGCTGTGTCGGTAACAGATTTCATTCAGCAAATATCCACTTCTCAGTTCTGATTAGCTCACTATATAAAATCACGGTAACTAGTGGTCAACCAATATTTATTGCCATGGCCGATATTTGGCATTTATTAATGATCACATCAGTGATAAGTGTTCCTGTTTTTCAAGAGCCTTATTTTGACACGACTGAAAAAGCTTTAAAGGATTAGTTTATCTCAAAATGAAAATTTCCTGATAATTTACTCACCCCAAGGCCATCCAAGAATGTTCATGTTTTTCTTTCTTCAGTGGAAAATATTTTTTTTGAGGAAAACATTTCAGGATTTTTCTCCACACAATGGACTTGTAACTTGGTTACCAAATTGTTCATCTTCTGCTGGTCTGCGATGCGCCGGGCATTACGTCATCACGGTGGAAAGGTCACGCTGGACGTCGGCGGAAGTACCACCGTTTAAAACAATGTGGCGGTACTTCTGCCGACGTCCAGCGTGACCTTTCCACCGTGATGACGTAATGCCCGGCGCATCGCAGACCAGCAGAAGATGAACAATTGTGGTTAAAAAGTAATTTTTAAAACAAGTAAAAAGTTTTTTTTGTGTGTGAAAATGGCCGATCGTTTCGCTAGATAAGAGCCTGTTCCTCAGCTGGATCGGCAGAGCTCTTTGAAACTGCATTGATTTGGACTTCAACAGTTTGGTAACCGTTGAAGTCCATTGTGTGGAGAAAAATCCTGAAATGTTTTCCTCCAAAAACTTCATTTCGTTTCCACTGAAGAAAGAAAGACATGAACATCTTGGATGGCACTGGGGTGAGTAAATTATCAGGAAATTTTCATTTTGAGGTGAACTAATCCTTTAATATCTCAGAAAAACGTAGTGCTTCATGACACTTTAATAAAAAATGCAATGTTCCCCTGTAGTCAATAATTGTATCCCTTAAAACTCATCTCATCACCAAAATTACATTTAAAGGATTTTTTCCTTGGAAACAAAAAATCTACTCATGCTTGAATGTAACTCGACACCCTTGCCTCATTTAGTATACGTGGTTCTATGAATATGCAAATGAGCCCCGCCTCCACTCACTCAGAGATCCACTGGTTGACGATCACACGTTGATCTGATTGGTTACAAGGTAGTTTGTGACGTCAGAAACACCAGAGATTTCACACCGTGTTTTTGAGACTGTCTTTGGTTCACTGCAGTTTTAAGCAGAAAATACTCAGCAATGCTGTCGACTTATGAACTTACACATGATTTGAATGAATGAATGAAGGCATGGAGGGAATTTGCTCAGTTGGGGATATTCAATTTAATTAACCAATCATTAATACCATTGATCAGCTCTACCAAACGTGGATGTTTTTTTCCACCAAGAAATGAACATTGTTATGTTGTTTTGATTGATACTGTGAAGCTGCTTTGATACAATCTGTATTGAGAAAAGCGCCATATAAATATACTTGACACTGGGGTTACACCCCTACTCTTTAGATGTTCCCAAGTGCCATGGGGTTTTTAATGACCACAGAGAGTCAGGGCCTTGGTTTAACGTCTCATCCAAAGGACGGTTTGTCTTGACGCATATTAAAAACACCACATAGGCACATAAAAAACTTTAAAGTTGTTTTTTTTTTTTTTTTTCACCACACAAAAATTCTATCAATCATCAATCATGACATCATTCCTGACAAACATAAAACAGAATTTAAAGTAATAAAGAAAGGTGGAGAATTCAAGTTTGCATAACATTTTCACTGATAAAGTCATATTTACACCTACACTACTGGTCAAAAGTTTGAAATAACTAAGATTTTTTTCTGCTCACAAAGGTTGCATGAACTGACAAAAATAAAGTTTTGTATTGAAAAATATTACAACTTAATTCCAAACTTTTGACAGGTAGTGTGTGTATATATGAAGGATACACATGGCACCCATTTGTAGAATGTCTCATGACTAAAAACCATTTCATACCTTGTGTTTGCGAGTTGCGAGAGCTCCCCAAAACCACACAGATCTCCGCCGGGATGTTCCCGTCACTCGCTTTGCCGTTACTGGCCACAGACTCGGCGGTGGACGCCACCTCGGTCTTTACGGTGACTGAGGGAAGCTTCGGGGAGGTTGTCGGGACCGCTTGCGTGGCTCCTGCCTCAGTCGGGACCACAGCGGTGTCCTTCGGCTCCTGGCTGGGGTTAGGAACCTCCTGACAACTCATGACTCCACGACTGCTCAGCAAGAGCAAAGGAAACTGGAAAAAACAAACACCGGAGGCGGCATTTAAAGGGGGACCTAAAATGCTCATTTTCAAAGTCTTGATTTTTTTGGGGGGGGCTCTTCCAAATAAAGGGTTTCATGCTTGAATGCTCACTAAGCATTTTTTAAAACTTTTTTTCTCATATTCTCCATTGTTGCGGCTCCTCTCTCTCCTGTCAGTAACGCTCTTTTTACTTCCTGTCTCTATGAAGCCCCTCCTCCTGAAAAGCACACTGTGCTCTGATTGGTCGGCTGGATCAGTGTGTTGTGATTGGCCGAGCGCTTCGAGTGTGTTTGGGAAATGTTCCGCCCCTTACCATAACCACCAGTTTAACACACTACTAACTAACTCACCCAGGCCCCGCCTCTTTATTCTGCGTATGAATTATTTAAATGAGGAATATTGTGACGTGTTCGTTCCCGGAAGAAACTCAAGACTACAATGGAGGCGTTTCAGGGAGTAACACTGACACTGATATAGAGAATAACTGGAACTTTGCAGAGCTTTTTCATGCTCAAACGGCAACATTACACACTAAAGAAAGATGAACATGTTAAAAAGCATAATAGGTCCTCTTTAAGTGCCCAAATGTGAATTTGGGGCAATCCATGTCTTGTGAACTATTAAAAATACAATAAGAACAAGATTAAAAAAGAACTAGAAGCAATCAAAACAAATTCAGAAACTCTATACAGTAGCAAAATCTAATTTAACATTGAATTTTGTAATGCAGAGGAACTGTTTTGAAGCATACAATATTTCCCTTCTGTGTGGGAGACATTCATAACAGTTCAGAATAGCAGAGATTTATGTTTCAGAGAACTACAACTGTATATGCATTACCCAGAACTCTCTGCAGAGAAATAAAATCAACTTGATACATGTGTCTGCAATCTAGGGAATCTACAGCTCCATCTATATCTTCAAGAAGTGTTTTCTTTGAGGCAGTTCCTTCTAAAAAACAAACAAAACAAAAAATAAAATTCTAAATATCACAAACCATGAAACTGAGTTATGCATAAATCACAATTTTTGGCTCATCAACATCATCAGCTGATAAAATTGCTTGTGATTGTGAGGGAAGACATAACAGATATTAGAATATGATTTATTTTACAACCAGCTTTCTTTTTCAGGTCTACAACCATTAACTGTGTCTGAAATCGAATACTTCCCTACTACATAGTGTGCAATAAACCGCACAGCAAAAAAAGTAGTACGTCTGAATGCATGTATTCATAAAACAGTAATTGAAAAGTCCCCGGATGACCTACTACTTCCACCGAGACTCTGTAGTGAGCATTCAATGGACACTTTACTATCCCATGAGGCCATGGGAGAGGATTTATGAATGACACTGCATTTAGGAGCCAAGTTACCTGTGCTGTCAAAATAAAAGTCCTGCTTCCGACACTTATCGGCCAAACAGAACAACTTATTGGCCAATGCTGGAAAAAAGTATATATATATATATATAAAAACACTATTAATAACAATAATAATGTTGATTTAGTTTATGAAGACCGACAGCCAACACATTCAATAAATTATATTTCACCGTTTAATTGAAAAATTGTAAATAACACAAGCATAACAACTGCTGCAATTAAATATATATTTTACATAATATTTATTAAAATAAATTAGTGTTCCGATATGTCTGCATTTAGGAGCTGTGTTCTCAGCACTGTCAAAATAAAAGTCCCTCTTACAACACTTATTGGCCGAACAGAAAGCGTATTGGCTGATGCCAATAATTGGAAAATAAAAAACAAACACACACACACACACACACACACACATATGGATCATATTAGTTGGTTTCTAAAAACCAACCAGCCACTAGCTGGTCTTACTTGGCTTTTGAAACGTGGTTGCTGAGCTGGATTCTCAGTAGCGTGCTACAGACCTTTTATTAATAATAGAAAAGAAAAATCTAAATATACAATAAAAGGTAAATAAATAAATAAAACACCAAATTAGCATGCCTTGACTGAAACGTTACAGTCATGAGTAAAATGCAAAAATTGAAAACAAATACAAATCAAACACAAAGTAATTAAATTTACTTTTCTTCCAAAAAAAAAAAAGCCAATACACACTATCATATCAGATATCACCTCTTAATTACATGTCCTTCACAAAAAGAGCCAGGAGGCATTATTAGTGCACAGGTGCACTCTTTCACCAATTCATTTTAAAAACCAACTCCAAACTGTAAGAGAATTTCAACACTGTCACCTAATGAGAATTTATTACTCTCAGGCTATTTCAGGAGATGACTGGAAGAGATTAGGCTGACAGCCCTAGTTTCCTTGAACCAGAATACTCTGACACGTTCCCATCATGAAAAACCCTGGCATGCCTGTACCACTTTCAAAAAAATGAATAATTTCCTTTTTTGTTTATTTGTTTTTTTTTCTTTTCACTATTTTACATTTAAATGGAAGTGGTAAAAAAAGAAATATTGCCTCTTAAATTTCATCTGAAAGAGTGGGCACCTAAAAAAAAAAGAAAAAGCCTTTTCAATTTATATGCTAATGATCTCCGAATTAAAATTTAATAACTGGGAGATATTGAAAAGCGCTCTTGAATTATACAAAAAATAAATCCTGAAAGAATAGACTAAAATTAGAAATTCAGGGCAGCACACAGGCCAGTGCTGAGCCCTGATTAAATTTTTGATGGAAATCAAAATTGCAAAACAAGCAGGAGATGAAAAGACTGAACCTGGTCTGGGGTGGAGGGATATGCATGCACATATATACATTTTAAAAAAGACACACACCAATACATTTATATAAAATTATTACATTCCTACAATTTTGTGTGTTGTGTTTTTATTACTTGTATATATTTTAATTCATATTAGGGTTGCTTATTATAATATATGAATTATACATTTTTAAAATGACTGTATTCATAATTACATTCTCCACCTTTTCGTTTTGTTGGATGTTTTATTATTTTTCCCCCCAGAGATTTAATCGTCCGAGTCTTTCTCAGAGATCAGAGAAAGAAGAGCAGGTTTGCGGTTGGGTGTTATTTTTATAACCTGCACTGTTATTATTTTACCCGATGAAGACTGAGACACGGCCATACACTACAAATAAGGGTTACATGATCTATTCTTTTGCGTCATCAAAATGTTTTAGGAGTTTGGAAATAACAATATTGTTGCATAATACTTTCTTGTTATGCTTATTTAAATTTTTTTTAGTGATTCTAGTGTGTTTATGAATGGTTTAAATTATAAAACTAAAACAAAATTAATAAAACTAAACCAAGAAACTGATCCCATTAAAGGATTAGTTCACTTTTAAAAAAACTTTTGCTGATAATTTACTCCCCCCATGTCATCCAAGATGTCCATGTCTTTCTTTCTTCGGTCGAAAAGAAATGAAGGTTTTTGATGAAAACATTCCAGGATTTTTCTCCATATAATGGACTTCAACAGGACCCAAACGGTTCAAGGTCCAAATGACAGTTTCAGTGCAGCTTCAAAGGGCTTTAAACGACACCAGACGATGAATAAGGGTCTTATCTAGACAAACCATCGCCATTTCACAAATAAATAAAAAAGTTGAAGTTTTATAAGCACAAATGCTGGCCTTGCTCTGTTCTGTGATGCGCGTTCGTGACTCACGTAATACGCAGTTACGTTGAAAAGGTCACGTGTCGGCGGAAGTACCGAGTCAGTGTTTACGAATGTGAGGAAGGAGGACCATATACACATATTCAAATGTCTTTGTGTCAGTTTATCGTTTAAATACCCATTTCGTGTGCGTATCCTGGTTGTTTTAATATTAAAAAGGCTAAAAGAAGATTTGTCAGGACAGAAGCGTGACCTTTTCAACGTATCTGCGTATTACGTGAGTCACGAACGCGCATCCCAGAACAGAGCAAGGCGAGCATTTGTGCTTATAAAACTTAAACTGTTTTATTTATTTGTGAAATGCCGATGGTTTGTCTAGATAAGACCCTTATTCATCGTCTGGTGTCATTTAAAGCCCTTTGAAGCTGCACTGAAACTGTCATTTGGACCTTGAACCGTTTGGGTCCTGTTGAAGTCCATTATATGGAGAAAAATCCTGGAATGTTTTCATCAAAAACCTTCATTTCTTTTCGACTGAAGAAAGAAAGACATGGACATCTTGGATGACATGGGGGTGAGGAAATTATCAGCAAAAGTTTTTTTAAAAGTGAACTAATCCTTTTAAGGTTCTACATAAGAACCTTTTCTTCTAAGAGTCATCATAAATTTCTATATTTAAAGAAAACAATGACAAAAAATGTTTGTCTACAAGCTTTTTCACATGACTAAGACGAGACACCAATGTCATTAAAGAATAACTGACTATATCAATGCAACATTGTAAAAAAGACGAGAGTAAAATGTAGTTCAAAATAGAAACTAGAGGAGACTGTTTTTACAAGCTTTTATTACGTAAAGAGTTTAAATCCCCAATCAGAGATTTTCTCTTAAATGGATACATTTTCCAACCGGTGTTTTACCTTGTCTTTGCGATCTGGCAACCCTGCGCACACACTCTCTCTATCTGTCCTGATGATCTGAAAACACTGACAAACATGTACGCTGGAGTTCAGCGATCTCCATCGAGATAATCTGGTTAATAAAAGTGTCCTGTCACGAGACAAAATTTAGTTTGCGGCTAAATCTGCCATGAAAACTTCTGTGTGATCAACTGCAATAAATCCAAACATGAATCTCGACTCTTGTCGTCGTGGTTGCGGACAATACAGTCTTATTTCCTGCTGTTTTAACAGAAAAACATTAAAATAATTGGGAATTACTACAGGAATTCCACTGTTTTCTAAATTAATTAGATAAAATTACCTGATTTCATAATGTAGAGTGTGTTAATTTGATAGCCTATAATAAATCAGGGAACTAGATGAGGTCAAATAAACCATGCGTTCGAATTGACATTCTCTTGATTTATAGGTGAAAGTGCAAAAAATATGATGAAATGTAAAAAATAAATACTTTATACAGTACTTATAAATACTTTACTAATAAAATAAATTAAAGTTCAGCCTATAATAAATTTCAGCCATAAAAGCATGATTATCAATTCAACAATAACGCAGCATGACGAAAGTGTTTTCATTGACTAAAACTAGACTAAAGGCTGTTGAATGAACTGAGTTGACAAAACCATTCAAATCCAACCTGGTGTAGATCAGGTTCAGCCGGCTCACAACGCTCGCTATATACCGTTTCCTAACATCCTTTACCTAGCATTTTAGAAGTTCCACTCAAAAAGACAAACAAATCATTTTAAAAACATAAGGTTCAACAACAACCAATCCACATCAGATATACGTCACTGCTCACAGCTGATTGGCACAGTTTCGGTTAGCAATCTTTAACCCAGAATAAACCATGTAGCACAAGTTATCATGGTGATAAAAATGAAAAAAAAACACAGGTAGAAACTGAAACCGACTTCAAGCAACAAAAGACAGCAGTATAAGCTTGACTAACTATGACAAAAACTAAAAAGTAGATTTGGCAGCACTACGACCAAGACTACATTTAAAAAACATGCAAGTGGCACTTCATGCAAAACTTTAATCCAACATTCTAGGGCGTTTGGAGCGTAAGTGCATGGGATTTAGCAAGCGCCACTAATGATAAAAAGTTGAGGAAATGTAGCACAATTATTATAAATCTGCCCAGAACTGGCAACCCTCCAAAGTATCCGAGCAAAAAGACCCACACCAAAAGAGGCCATGAAGAAGCCCACGGCAACTCACAGTCCACCATGAAATAACATGACTAATTCAACATGAAAAATGTGGTTGAACTTTATTTTACAGTATGTCTACTTATATTACCAGTACTCTTTTAACTAAGTACACTGTAAGGAAAACTACACACTCTAAAGAAGGCTGGGTTGTTTTAACCGAACTTTGGGTCAAATATGGACAAACCCGGCCGTTGGGTTAAATTTTTATATTACATTTAACCCAACATTTGGGTTTGTCTATATTTGACCCAAAATTGGGTTAAAACAATCCAGCATTTTTTTGAGTGCATGGGTCAAGGTTAGGTTTAAGGGTTAGTAGTTATAACCCAGTTATTGTAATTTCTAGAATAAGTACAAATGGGGAACAGGACTGTCAAATAAAGTACTAATGTAAAGGACAAAACATATCCCACAGAGCAGCGATTTTGAGTTGGGATGCAGATGTAAATGTACTAATATTAACAACAGTAGCCGATGCTGATCACCAAAACATTTGAGACTATGACCGAACAATGCCAATCCAATCACCAATGCGTATGTTCATTTTCAAGCTAAAAATGCAACACATTGCAAAATGACAGACATTATATTTAGTGAAATATTACACAATATGTATTTTTAGAGCTTGAAAGTCCTGCAATGTATTGATTTTCATTGAATGGGAAACAAACAGCTGAAAAAAAGATCTTCTTTTGTATTCCACCGAACATGAGAATGAGTGAATTTTCATTTTTGGGTGAACTTTTCCTTTTAGATTCTAGAGTACGTCTAAGTCACGAACCAAACACAAGCACATTTGCGACACTGACCGTGTTTGTGCAAAAGGTCAGGCTTTCTTGCTTCCACTCGAGCACATTAGATGCTCTTTGGAAATTTCACAAATCATGCTGGGATAACATGGATCATCAGTTGTGAACAATTGCAGAGTCCATGTCAGTTTGAGTGAGATCTGCCATTCAAAGCAAAACCATGACATACAGTAACAAATAATGAGAAAATATATATATATTATACACAATACAATATAAGTTTAAGTTCAAAAGGCCATTTTGGTGTTCATACAAGTCATTAAAACTTGTCATTAAAGGAATAGGTCACCTCAAAATGAAAATTTCCTGATAATTTACTCACCTCAATGCCATCCAAGATGTTCATGTCTTTCTTTCTTCAGTGGAAAAGAATTGAAGTTTTTGGAGGAAAACATTTCAGGATTTTTCTCCACACAATGGACTTCAACAGTTACCAAATTGTTGAAGTCCAAATCAATGCAGTTTCAAAGAGCTCTGCCGATCCAGCTGAGGAACAGGCTCTTATCTAGCGAAACGATCGGCCATTTTCTAAAAAAAAGTAAAAATGTATATACTTTTTAACCACAATTGTTGGTCTTGTGCTGGTCCATTACGTCATCACGGTGGAAAGGTAACGCTGGAAGTACCGCCACATTGTTTACAATCGTGGAGAAGGAGGATCGTTCAAATTTTATTGTATGTTGAATGACATATTTATGTCTTTGTGTCAGTTTATCGTTTAAAATGGTCCTTTCGTGTGCGTATCCTGCATGTTTAAAACAATGGGGCGGTACTTCCGCCGACGTCCAGCGTATATACATTTTTATTTTATTTTTTAAATGAATGATCATTTCACTAGATAAGAGCCTGTTCCTCAGCTGGATCGGCAGAGCTCTTTGAAACTGCATTGATTTGGACTTCAACAATTTGGTTACCAAGTTACAAGTCCATTGTGTGGAGAAAAATCCTGAAATGTTTTCCTCCAAAAACTTCATTTCGTTTCCACTGAAGAAAGAAAGACATGAACATCTTGGATGGCACTGGGGTGAGTAAATTATCAGGAAATTTTCATTTTGAGGTGAACTAATCCTTTGATGACAAGTTTTAATGACTTGTATGAACACCAAATGGGTCTTTTGAACTTAAAGAAAAAACATATAACCTTTTAATAATAAGAAACAAAAGTTTTAAATAAAGATAAATGAAAAACAACAAAAATTAAGAAATATTTGAACTTTAAAACAATATAGATTACTGGTTGCAAGACCCTTGGCATTCTTTTATTGCTTCGTAATCTCAGCCTAAATTATGTATTATTCGATAGATTAAACGCTTAAATTAATTAAAAAACATTTCTGAAAATGGCCATTGTGTTACCGTGAAAATGTTTCTTTAATACCTTTAAGCGAGCTCATTTTTCCGTGATATCAACTTCACATTTTTGAACAACTTGGTTAGACACATGACTTGATTTTATAGCAATTTGAG
Source organism: Semotilus atromaculatus (assembly GCA_031834385.1). NCBI lineage: Eukaryota > Metazoa > Chordata > Actinopteri > Cypriniformes > Leuciscidae > Semotilus > Semotilus atromaculatus. The sequence goes on from JAULUF010000049.1 coordinate 2,206,391, forward strand.
TCCAAATTATGTAAAATATACATTATAAATGTTTAGTTCAGTACATTTGCTTTACAGTAAACATTGTAGAAGGTGCTTTCACTTCAGCAATAATCTGCCGAGTGTCTTTATAAAGAGACCAACCTTAGCTCTGTATTCCAATGCATTCACGAATTACCAACAATTATAAATTCAGATGTTCAAAACAGGGGGTGGCCGTTAAAAGGTTAAATATTAAAATAAATATGTCAAATAATCACCATTGCTTAAAGGGATTGTTAACTCAATACTGAAATTCCTGTCATTTTCTCCTTTCTTCTGTGTGATTGAAAAAAATATGAAAAAATAAAAATATAAAATATGATTTTACTGGAAAATGGATAAATGTTTTTGTTGTGGTCTATACAATAAAAGGGTGGTTTTGGACTCCAAGGACTTTTTAGTATTTTTGTAATGTTCCACAGAAGAAAGGATGTCACAAGTTTCTACCAACATAAATTAAGAATAATTAAATGAATTAATATATATTAGGTGACACTTTGTCCTGAGGCCAGGTTGGGCAGACGAGGAATTTCCCACGTTGCAGAAGGCTTGGACTGAGAATCAACATCATGAAAGTGATCTTTCAGGCTTTGGGTTTAAGCAGGAGGTGTCAGACTGTCGTGAGATAGCTTAGCTTTACGTATGTTCAGACATTTAGTGTGTGTGAGGAGTCACTGGAGCAAAGTTACCTTCTGCAGTTCAACGAATAAAATAAAAACATAACACCATAACTCCAGACTAATGACATTAAAAAAAAAAGCGTCTCTTTTGGTTTCTGTAAAGCAATGTTGTTTAAATTACATTTTGGATTTTGGATATATATATATATATACAGACATACACACACATGCACAAACACACACATTATATATAAATTGTATTATGTAATAATGTTTTTTTATATGTATATATATATATATATATATATATATATATATATATATATATATATATATATATATAAAAACTGTATTGGAGAGAAAAAAAAAAGACATTACTTCAACTTTTTGGGGCTAAATATTTCAGCAAAAGAAATTATATAAAATGTATACAGAAATAGAACAAATTTTTGCCATTTAATTTCCAAATAAAAAAAAACAACAAAAAAAAAACAAAATTCCTTCACACATCCATAATTTTGTCCTCTGAACTGGCGGTTTAGCAGTGAGAGTGAAGAGTTTACTATGAGCAACAAACAGTATGGAGTCAATGTAACACATTATGAAATCTACGTTCCCAGAGTGATGTAACGTTAATAATTACCAAAATGAAAAATACGGCCCAAATTTACATAAAGGCAGTTGGGCTTAGCATTATCCTACAGAGCCGCAATATCAGAGAGTCATTTTGTATTCATTGCTTTTGGGAAAAAGCAGGACATTAATGGAGTTTCCAAGGGATTTAAAGGAAAACACAGCATGCAGCATCTGCGTTAATTTATAGCTTAGTTGCTTCATTTTATGAAGAATTTCAAGGAATAGTTCACCAAAAATATATACTGTCGTCATTCACTCAGTGTCATGTTCAACACTTCCAAATCATTATTTTCAAAGACATTTTAAAATGTCTTTTTCAAGGTAAAAATTTATTTGAACCGTTATACATGAATTATAAAAGTCACACCACATTTTACAACCATGGAAATGGTCCTCAAATCATCATATTATAATTTTAAGAGTCTTAATTCACCTTAACACAGTTGTGCATGTCTACATTTGTCCTCAATATACATTTACAACATTCTGAAATATCCCGCCAAGTGAACATACTTTCCTTGAAAGAGATTTTAATAACAGCCGTGTAAGCACAAATATATCGAATTTCAAAATGGTCCTAGCAAAATTGGTATTGGTGGATTCTGCACGACCCAAGAAACCCGTAGACACCAAGATCAAGATTTTACCCGTAGACAAGATTTTCTGATTTTCAAAAAGTTATGAGCAAAATTCTTCAAATCTCATGGCCTGTAGGTGGCGCTGTTCCCAAATTTGGAACATATCCTCAGATCAAGGTGCTGATGAAGTATACCAAATTTCACTTCAATAGATCAAAGTTTTGCCAAGATATAGCAGATAATCTAATTTGGGTCGACAGTTATAGATTCACATCATTATAACTTTTGAACAAAAATGAATATTAAAATGTATTCAGTGATTTCAGTGCGCCTTGGCCCAGTGATCATCTGAGTCAATTTGGGTAAGAATCTGACAAAATTTTAAATAGTAGTGGTGAAAAAAAATGACAGATTACAGTACATTTCAAAACAGCGACTACTGTAAAGGGGCGGAGTCTAGACTTAAGGCATTAATAGTTCTCAGCATGAAAGGCATAATCAGATGAACTAAAATAAAAAGTCTAAGACAAAGTGTTCAGAAGTTATATCAATAAGAATTTTGGATCTGGTGGTGGATCTGTACAGTGCGTCTTTAAGACTGCTGGTCAGATTATGATTTAGGACCACCTCTATAAGTGTGCATCATTGTCCTATTCACGGATCATAGGGATGCCACAGACTGCCATTCGGGATAAAAGAAAAACAATTACAAATGCTACAGCATCTTCTGTGATTATGCAAAACTAAAAGATTTTCTTTCATTTAATGAGGCTTTTTCTCATTATGATATGAGAACATACATATTTTATTTTCTGGGGTGTGGAGGGGCCTATTAAAATTCAATTTAATTCAGAAATAAAATAAAAAAAACATCAAAGAGCAGCATTAAATTATGTTAATGAATTGCATTTTTATGCATTTTTTTATAAATTGAACCGAACCAAAAAAAAAATCCTTTAAAACCCAAACAATAGCTTTGTGTGAAGAACAGAAAAAAAGTTTTGATAAAAAAAAAAAAAATTATTCACTGATAACCTTCCATCGAAGCTGTGAAATCACTGAGAAACCACTTGCACTGAGAACAAAAAAATGTGCAGCAGTTCAATTGGGGAATGATATTTGAAAACAGCAGGAAAGGAAATATGACTTTAATTTAGGTGTTTTTCAAGCAAAGATATCGCACGGCTTCAGAACACGCCGCACAAGAGAGACTGCTTTACGATACTCCTACGGTGGTCCTTCAAAGCTGACGTCATCATAAAGCACAGCGAGTAAAACGGAAACGCCACGTCAACTACCTCACACGGTTTGAAGCGTCGATGCAAACGTCCTGAGTAAAGGCCATTTACCTTGTGGTGCAGAGCTCGAGGAGTCGACCACTCTCTTCTATATCTCTCTCTCCTGAATCCAGCCAAACAAGAGGAAGATCTGAAAACAAAAGGGTCAATGGGTTAAAAATTAGCCATTTGGTCCAAGTTACATTAACTGACATTGAAATGCAGTGGAAAATTACAGAGCCCGGACGCCTTGCATGGAAAATCCCTAAATTTATTACACAAAAGGGGGAAAGGCAGGCTTCTGAAAATTTCCATGAAAATTCTATTCTTAGATTAGTAACAGTTGGAGAGCAGAGTGTGGGTTTGGTATTCGAGCAGAAAATCCTGACCTAAACAGGCCTGGTCCACAAATACAGATCTGAATAATACTTCCGACTGAACCAATTAAACCGCAGCATAAAAAGCATTAAAAAAAAAAAACATACTTCGACGTCTGTGTTACGATGTTGTTTTCCTTAAGAAAGCAGAGGGGGAAAAAAACCTAATGGAATTTATGTGGTTCCAAAGTTCTAAGAACACATTGAAACCAGGGATTTTATTTCAGTTGTAAACTTAACAATAAAGATTTAGGGTTCTTAAAATGTCCAAAAAATTTCTAGGTCACATTTTTTGTGACGTAAGCCACGAAAACCCTGATGATTCATGCACAAAATCATGACTCTTTGTACAGAAGGTCAGCAACAGAAGTTGCTCTAAATCATTCTGAAATGACACGCAACATGGTTTTGCATGTTTCATAATGTCATTAAAGAAAAGAGCGAAATAACAAATGCTAAGAAATTCACAAATTCATCTACATATTCCAATTCAACCTCTCTAAACTTGTTATGCTGTTAATAACATTTGTAATAAACTTGCCTGAATTTGGAATTAATGTTGCATGAAACTATAAAAATGCAAAAGAGAAGCATTTTCACTAGTGCTCTCAGACTTTGAGGCCACTAAAGATTAAATACTTCTTTTTTTTTTACATTTTGTTAATTTGCATCAAATGAATAGTTCACCTAAAAATAATAATTCAGTCATTTAATCAACCTCATGTTGTTCCAAACCTGCATGACTAAATTTCTTTTGTAATTTATTTGTCCATACAATGAATGTCAATGGGGTCCAAAGCTGTTTTGCACCCCAGCATTTTTTTAGAATATGTTTCGTGTCGCAAAGTCAGTCAGCCATACAGGAATGACATGAGGATGAGTAAATGACAGAATTTTTCATTTTTTAACTATCCCTTTAAAGCCTCTTAAATGCTGGGCCCCTTTTTCTAAAACGAGATGATGAAAACAGCAAGTCATAAAGCATACTGAATTTGTCTCATAATATGCATTCAGTACAAGTAAAGGAAACTGATCAAAACTATATTTCCACATACAAAAAGATTGTCCATCTAAATATCAAGTCTGTCAATGATTACAGCGACTGTTAAATTATTATCAGTGGCGAGTTTATACATTTTGTTTTCAGGCATAAGTATTGAAAATGTACATTGACATCTTCGTTTTGATTTTTTCCCCTCCAGACAGATGAGATTAAAAACAGGACCTGTCATCAAATTTCAGCGCCGACAGAAAATTACAGAAAATAAAAGACTGCTGCCCAGAACAGGAAATTGCTTTTTAATGCAAACAGCGAACAAAAATGACTTTATTTTAATAACAGAAAAAAAAAGAAAAAAAAACGGGTGACTTTTTTTCTCCTTCAATTTTCACAATATATTTTGTTTAAATAATTGAAATGTCTTAAACTGTTACATGCAATGCTGCCTGAAACCCAGTTTCTCAGTGCATTTAAAAGGAAGTTAAAAAGTATTCTCACTTCCCTCGTGTAAATAGCAAAGATTATTCCGACACCAACACGTGTGAACATTACATTTGACTGCTTTCTGTTCATGACACAGGAGCAAAATCCCGTCCATTCTGCACCCTCTGTCAGCTCTCACTGATCATTACAATATTTGCAGTTGGGCTGTGCAAAAAGAAAACAGAAAAAATCAATATGTGTGTGAAAGGAAACATGCCAGCTGGAAAGAGTGGCTTGTCATTTAAAGATGTTTTGTTTTCTTAACACATTTGGAAAATTAGCTGCGTTACCAAAAAAATATATATTTTTAAAAAATGAATTGAAAACAGCATGAAGAAGTTTGTCTGAAACAACAACAAACGAATCATCAGACTAATTCAAAAAGATACTAAAAAGTGTCGAATATGTAGAAAAAATAAATATGCCTGCAAGCAAAATTAATTGTAATTTCTTAATTTCTCGAAATATCTACCGACAGAGGGCGCTAATTTCGCTGCAAAAACGAAAACGACATTTACACTCTGATTTCATCGAAAATAAACCTGTCTTTCAGTAAATCACACTTCCATCACTTTCACCTGCATCAAAGTTCAGCGCGTGAAGTTGTTTAGTGCGCGAGCGAGCAGCTCGAGGCGAGCTTTCCTTCCCATCGCCAGAGAAGAGTAGGGCTCAAAAAAATTCACTGGAAAATTCAGCAAACATGGCTGCTGCGTGTGCTTTTTGTGTTTTCAGATTCTACCCTACCCCGTCTGATTTCAACTCCACAAATCTGCTGCAAAAGCCTCGGCTCGATCCGAGCACACACACTGCAGGACACATGCAACAATTCACTGCAACACTAACTCGCTGCAAAACTTTATTTCGAAAGCAGATCCGCAAAAAGAGAAAAAAAAAATTTCACCAGATCCATGCAGTGCACGACACATTCAGATCACATCTGAGAGAGAATTGGGATTCGATCTTACCGCGCGCACAAACACGAGCTCCGGATGATTGCGATCAAAGCGCCCGTTACATTGTATCATTTGTGAATGAGGAAAGACGCGCGCGACACTTTGTTTCCTCCCAAAATGATGCGGGTCATGCGGAGAAATTTTCTGGGAATGAAGAAATCCTCCCCTTCGGGTCTCAAAATGACGAAACGAGTGGGTCTTTCCGGGGCATTTTCTCTCCCTCTCTCTCTTTCACTCTCTCTCTCTCTTCCAGAAACAGAGCTCCAGAAATTGTTTTCAGTGAATTTGCGTCTTCTCTTCCTGCTGTCTCGATGCTATAGAAATGTTGCGGTCTGCCCCACGGACACACTCATCCGCCATCATGCTAGGGCAGGTTCTCAGTTTGCAAATGCATTAATTTCACACAATGCCTTTATGAAGCTGATATCACGTCAGCTGGCCCGGCGTTTGGGTTAGAAAAGCAAAATCATTTACCTGTGGGTTTCAATGCCATAGTAAAATTGTCCATGCAAAGCAAGTTTTTTTTTTTTTTTTACATTTATGACCAAACTTCTTTTTCTTCTGCCTGAATGGGGAAAAACTCTTCTGTTAGACCCACAAGTTACTTGTTTCAGGGTTTTTTTTTTTTTTTTTTTTTTTGCCTGAATTTTAACTAGATCATTTTTTGCCAGTTTTTGTCATAATGCTTTACAGGGATGAATAAACATATAGTGATGGAAATATTAATGTCTTGATTTACAGAAAATAAATATTATATCAGTAGCACGTGTTTGTAGCAAACATCATGAAAATAGCCAAGCTCGAATGAAAGGACTTTTATGTGTTGTATGCTGTTTCCTTTTTTCCCTTCTTCACTCCTCGCGCCGCAGCGCCTCTAGCGGCCAGTCTGACGATGGACAGAAACAAATGCAATTCAAGAAATTTGTCATGCAAATTCTAATTTAAAAAAAAAAAAAGAAGAAAAAAAAAAAGAAAACCTGTTTCTGTGAATTTTCATATTTAAAAGCTTGCCAATACAACCTCACACATCTCATATCCTGTTGTATGTAATACAAAATGAAAACAAAACATGAATTTGCTCTTATACCCTCCAAACCAGATTTTCTTTTGTCTGTTTTTATTTTAGACCCATGATGATCTTTATTGGTAACACTTTACAATAACTTGTGTGAAGGGGTAGGATTAAATAAGCTCATGCTTCTTCCTACTCCTTTTCGGACATGTATAAGTTAATATTGTTTTCATTGTTTACTTTTATTGTTTTTCTATTTAACATTGTTTTTTGCTTTTGTTTTGATGAGTATTTGTTGTTATTAGGTTTTTGTTTTTGTCATTAAGTTGTTTTTTTTTTCTATACATGTTTGAAATAAATAAATAAAAATAAAAAAGCTCTTATTTGTTAAAAAAAAACTAACAATGAGTGACATATTTTGTTCATGACGGTTCACGGTGCATTAAGAAATATTATTAGATACAACTTTTGATCTTAAAAGTTTATTCGTTAATGTCTATTGATATTATAAGATTAATACATTGCTGTAGAAGTATTGTTCATCTTTAATTAATGTGTAACATTTTTATAAAAAGTATATATTTTATAAATGAAAAATACGTGAATGTGAAAGTGTCCTAGTTTTTGGGATGTTCATGTTTTGTTTTAATGACAGTATATGCACTCAAGCTGGCATGGACTAGTTAAATCTAGTTAATTTATATAGGCTATATTAAAAAAAAACATTATCCTGAGAATATATATTTTTTTAGTTAAAACCAGTTTGAACTAGATACCGACAAGCCAGAGAAAACTAGCATTCATGCTTAAACCTGACAGTTACTGACTGCAGTAACACTGACTTTCGTTCATCTTCAGAACACAAATGAAGATCTTTTTTATGAAATCTGTGTGATTTCTGTCCCTCCATTGACAGCTACGCAACTACCACTTTGACTCTTCAAAAAGTTCATAAAGAGATCGTGAAACTAATCCATTGAGCGGTTTAGTCCAAATGTTCTCGCACGTCAAGCAGTATCGGTTGAGCTTCTGTTTATGTTCGCTAAACAATATCTAAAAGCTTAAAGGGATAGTTCACTTTGAAATTAATGTTTGGTATGTTTTAGCTTACCTCAAGGGCATCCAAGATGTAGGTGTCTTTGTTTCCGCAGTAGTTTCAATTTTGATATTTTTAGGTCAAACCGTTCTTGTCTGTCAGTCATATAGTGCAGGTCTATGGTCACCACCTCAAAGAGCATCACAGAGAAGTCCAAATGTAATGACTCGTAAATGTAAGTACACATTGATGGCCACGAAACGAGCGGTTTGTGTGAGAAAACGAACAGTATTTATATAGTTTTTACCTCTTGTAACCACAGCCACGTCCAAGTGATCTGAGGGCGCGTGCGCTTCGGTCTGCGCAAGCGCCGGAAGTGATCTCTCGCACGTGTACGTCACTCATTGTTTACACATATATATCTATGGTTTACACAGAACAGAGGTTGTAGGTAAGACGGCTAATTAAAATGGTACTAATTTGCGCTCATCCAGGATGTTTAAACCGTCGTAAAAGAAAACAATTACGTATTCTTGCATTTAAAACCATTCTTACCAAATATATGGTGCCCATATAAAAAAGTAGTAACGTTAGTTATAGAAATGTACACTTAAGCGCATACTTATGTCATGTCTGCGAAGCGCCCGCGCCCTCAGATCACTTGGACGTGGCTGTGGTTACAAGAGGTAAAAACGATATAAATACTGTTCGTTTTCTCACACAAACCGCTCGTTTCGTGTCTTAGGCCATCAATGTGTACTTACATTTACGAGTCATTACATTTGGACTTCTCTGTGCTGCTCTTTGAGGTGGTGACCATAGACCTGCATTATATGACTGACAGACAAGAACGGTTTGACCTAAAAATATCAAAATTGAAACTACTGCGGAAACAAAGACACCTACATTTTGGATGCCCTTGAGGTAAGCTAAAACATACCAAACATTTATTTCAAAGTGAACTATCCCTTTAAATTCAATCGTTCATCATATAAAGTGATCGAGTCTCTTCAGAACATTTGGACTAAACCACTCAATTCATTTGGATTTGTGAAACTCTTTATGAAACTCTTTGAAGCGTCAAAGAGTTGAGTATCTGTCAATGCGGGGCAGACATCTCTCAGACTTCATTAAAAAGATCTTCATTTGTGTTCTGAAGATGAACGAAAGAATTATGGGTTTGGGCGAGTAATTAATGACAGAATTTTTAAGCCTTCTTATTTAATGTGACAAAATACAACTAGCCCCGATCTCCCTTTTAATTTTAAATAATCATTTAAAAATATAATTGAATGCAGTTAACATAAGAGTTTTACTGTAGAAAGACTTGCACACATAGACAAGAATATTTTGCACACATTTGCTCAAGATCTTTTGAGCTGGATTGAGAACATTTTTAAACTGTAGTGTGAAATATCTGTACAGTAATTGATTCAACAGACTCTCAGCAGGACTGGCCTAGGTTTTCAACAAACACACATTTTGTAATCTGTTTCCAAATTGATGTCTCTTATGTCATGTAGGCCAGACTTATGTTTGTTAGAAAGCACATTTATGACTCCTGATGGTGTCCTTTCTTGCGCCTCTTCGGTCCGGTATACGGTATTTGTGGGGCATGTTGTCACAGTAGGCTAAATGAGTTTAATTGACATGATGGGAACCAGTGTTTATTGACTGTAAATACGGTGGCCGAGAGAGCTCAACGCACTGCAACTGAAGAAAACACATGCGAATAGAAAAAACACCCACAAATTAAGAAAACATCTTCATCAGTTTTACAACACATGTGTGCTCCAAATACTCACAACACAACCAAATACAGAAACGCGCTGCAGAAATCACAGACCACAACGGAAATGTTTCCAGGTGACCCCAGTAAGTGACGAACTCTGGGACGTGCTTATAGCTCAAAGTGCTTATTTTATTTTATTTTTTAAACTTTTTTGTTGACGTGTTTATGACATATACATTTGTATGCAATATACAAAATGTTTTAACAATATGTTCAATGTCATCAGAATACAAATGAGAAAAGATGAGTATACAATGAGCTTTAATTCAGTTAGCTGGAAATAAATAAATAAAAAGAGAAAAATACCACGTGGGTAAGATATTAATCTATACATCAGTTACATTGTACACATTTTGTCATGGTATGTTTAAATAAGTTTCATAAGAAATGTTAGGTAATGCAGGCAGGGTCCAAGGCAAGTTTTAAAGTTGAGAAACTCACGCACAGATATATAACGTATATTTAAAAAACTTTTTTGTATAAAATGTATTTATTTGCAGCAGTTATGTTAATAGCAATAATAAGAGATTTCTGTCGTAAAAATAGCTATTCGGCTGATGGACACCGTCCTGCGTTGTCATGGGAACATCCCAGGTGAAAATAATGAGGAAATGACGTTGTCTTTCGTTGCTCCCGTTACCAAGTGCGTTCCAAACGGCTAGCCTATGGCAGTGCTGTGCTCACTCCAAAGTGCCCACTTCAAGGGCTCTGCCGTCTGCCCTTCGAAGGGAGTAGGGCATAGGGATGCTCACGAGCTATAAGCACGTCCCAGCCGAGTTCGTCACTTATTGGGGTCACCTGGAAACTGTGGTCTGTGCTTTTTGCAGCACGTTACTGCGTTTGGTTTTGTTGTGAACTTTTGCAGCGCGTTTCTGTATTCGGTTGTGTTGTGAGTATTTGGAGCACATGTGAAACTGAAAAATATATTTGATTACTGTGCGGGTGTTTTTCTATTTGCGTGTGTTTTCTTCAGTTGCAGCGCGTTGAGCTCTCCCGGCCACCGTACACACCAATAATATTAGTTTAGTTAGTTTATACTTTATTAGTCCCATCGCTGGCAAATTTTTAAAGTCTGTACATACAAAACAACATAGCCTACATTAAAACAGAATAGAAATAAGTGAAATTATAAGAAACACAATGGCGTTACATACAATACAAAATACATTAAAACAAAATATAGAATAAGTGAAGTTAATTACATGTAAGACACAATGGCAATTCACAGTTTTTTACCTCTATTTAAAGGTTTAGTTCAACTTTTGCTGATAATTTGGGTCCTGTTGAAGTCCATTATATGGAGAAAAAACCCGGAATCTTTTCATCAAAAACCTTCATTTCTTTTCGACTGAAGAAAGAAAGACATGGACATCTTGGATGACATGAGGGTGAGTAAATTATCAGCAAAAGTTTTTTTTAAAGTGAACTAATCCTTTAACGCTTTGATTGCAGGAGGAACAAAGGATTTTTCCAGTCGATTAGACCTGCACATCAAGACCCTATAGACCTCCTTCCTGATGGTAATCATTTAAAGTGGACATTATGAGTTTCGTCTCGCTTCAATTTTAAACCAGGCCAAGAAAATTGTTGATCAATATGAGAAGAAAAAAATGTAAATATAAGAAATACTACTTAAACAAAAACAACAACATTTCCCACTATATGTGTATCATGGGCTACTTTGTGAAATTTGTTCAGCAAAATCTAAAAAGGCAAAACAATCATAAACATAAACCAGTTAATTTAAATGAAACAATAGAAAAGGTAACATTAAAACAATTGTTTTGGCCAACAGACATTTTTATAAATTACTTCAATGAGCTGATTGTTTCTGCCTTAAATGAAATTTAAATTAACACATTTTTAGCTAACTGTGATTATTTATATATATATATATATATATATATATATATATATATATATATATATATATATATATATATATATATATATATGTATGTACATTTCTAAAATACATTACTTAAATAGTCACCTCTCATAACAGATCTAAAACATTCTGAATTGTAATGTGGACTCTTGCATTTTCTGTAAAGCTGCTTTGAAATGTATATGTATTGTGAAAAGCCCTATACAAATAAATGTGAATTGAATAAATTGTATAACATTACCATATGAGCATATGATACATATGTCAATTTTCCGTTACCTGACATTTATGAAAAATACAATTTAACCTATCACTTAAAATCTCTGGTTAAAATGTTTAGTTAATCCCCTGAACCTATTGTCATGTGACTAATCACTCTCTAGAGTCATGAAAAATGACAGCATAACAACAAGCACTGGTTCATGGCGACAACATACAGCTCACAATCCCAGGGAATATCCTGAGGCCTGTCTGTCACACAAAACAAGTTGGTTACGGTTGAATGATGTTCTCAGCTTGTTTGTAACTTGCAAAAAATTCTAGAGCAATAATATCACTTTAATACAGTATAATAAAATAATACAAAAATAATAAGTAAGCAATAAGATACTCAAGGCTGTGCTCTATCGTAAATAAGTCACGGTGAAGGACATTGTTACGACGTGAAGCGGAGGACTCTTCATCCGTGACTTATTCACGATACAGCACTAGCCTCGAGTACCTTATTGATTTGATATAAAACAGTTACCACACAATCAAAATATTACAGCCATAAAATATGTATTAGTGCAACTTTCATGAAGTAAAATCACGAAAAGCCTTCCTTCCGCTGGAAAAAAATAGTCCCTGACCGTGAACAGCAGAAGTCACATTACATTATTTCGCCATTAGCCAGTAGCAGTTTTAACATTAAGTGACATGGGCATCTGACGCGCAGATGTCACTATGCGTATATTGGCACATCCGGTCTCCATTGGCATGTGCCAGTGGATAGTGACTTGTATGTAGCCTACAAACGCCTATATTAACAGCCTATTTTAGTGATGTTTTTTAAATATCTCAATTAAACGTTTTAAAGTCAGTATTTTTTCTCTCAAACATGTCAGTTTGAGACATTTGAGGAACAGCTACGTAACAATTCAATAAAAATAAAAAAACGAGTAATCAGAGTCTGATGTCGATATAAATAATTAGTGGATAATTTATATAATATAAATAATTTGTGGATAATTTATATAATATATACAATATATCAATATTATTGAGCTTTAAGTAAAATTATTTAAGTAAATTATTTACAAATTATTTATATTGATATCAGTCGACAGACTCTGATTATTTTATGTTTTTGCTTATACTCATCTGGCTTTAATATTTTACAAATACATTTAAGGAGTTATGTAACAAGAAATAAACCAATTTTTATAAATCTGAACATGCATTCCTTCTGTAGATGTCATAATTTCACATCTACATAATGCTCCGGTAGACATGGCTACGCTACTGGAGTGTCATAACATACGGGGACATTTAGACCTACCGCGAAAATGTCATTGGCACATGAAGCAATCCAACGATATGTCACAAGTTTTATTGCCACATGCCACTATCCATTGACACATGTATTGGCACATGCCACTATCCACTGACACATGTCACAAGTTTTATTGGCACAAGCCATTATCCACTGACACATGCCAATAAAAACCACATGCGCCAGACGACTGCGTCATATGCCACTGACATTGTTGCGGAAAATGCCGCTGTATGACGTGGCAGCTCTAATGACACATGCTGCTATCTGTTATGTATGGTGTGATGAACGGCAGAACATTTTATTAATAATACAATGCTTTCAGACATTACATCCCGGTGTTCATTTTTACAAACATTGGGCTTCGCCATATTTTTTATATCGTGGTCCGTTGTATGCATTTATATTTACTATGGTTCTTTTTTTATAATTTTGACAATGTAGCCTATTTACCTACATATTGTAAATACAGTTGTTATGATAACACATTTATTTCTATTTGCATATAGGCAAGTTGCTACTCAGACAAATGACAATACACCACCCTTACGGCCGTTTCACACCGCAAGCATGAGCGGCGCGTGAGCAGCAAGTCAGCGCAACTACATCGTCACTGCAGCTGCAGACGCGCGCGAGTATTCACACTGGAAGCGTTTGTACAGCGTCACAACAGCGGCTCCCAGGCTACATAAGCAAGCATTTCTTTACAAAGACTTTTGTTAAATTTGTTTTTAGAAGTTGGTCATAAACTTGATAGACTTGAAGTTTGTTCAAAGCCCAAACTGAATAATTAAAAACAAGCTTAATGGGTACATTTTACTATAAAATTCTCTTTTCTTTATGTTAGTCTTCATTTCCTTTTCTGACATACTGCAGTTCTTGTTAAAACACACTAGACATGCAAATTCTGTGCGTTTTGGGCACGTTTTGTGTGAAATCATATTCATTTTGTCCATCAAAAGTGTGCTTTCACTTTAATTGAGCGTGAGCAGCGCAGCAAAAATAGACTCAAAGCCGAAACCCCCGCTTCACTGCTGCTAACGCGACGCTCCTGCTTGACGCTCACGCGCTGCTGCTGCTCGCGGTGTGAACGCACTCATTGATTAACATGCAGCCGAAAAAAATACGCGCTGCTCACGCGCCGCTGACGCTTGCGATGTGAAACGGCCGTTAGGTGTTCCTCAACGGTCGCAAGTTTTAGGTTATTTTGCGCTGGCCAGTGTGGACTTACTGACAGTGACACCTACTGGCGTGCATGCAGCATCATGCAAAAATAAAGGTTACAGTAACGGATGCGACTGTTATAATGCCGCTATTCGTAGTAACTTCTGATTTATTCATTGTGTTTCCTAGGATGGGCAGTTTGCGTGATCAACAACATTGGCATAACGTTACATATTTAACATTCAGTGGCTTATATGCCACTCAGATTGGCTACTGATGTCACAATTTTCGCAAACTGACATGTTTGAGAGATTTAAGTTACTGACTTTAAAACGTTTCATTGACATTTATTTTAAAACATCACTAAAATAGGCTATTTATATAGGCGTTTGTATCACAATTACGTCAGTATAGCTGCTCATCTCATCTGTCAGTCAATGCTGTGGCATTGGCCCAATCCCAAATCGCACACTTCATGAGCACTTTCGGTCTTGTGGACTTACAATGGCTGCCGCGTGCGCGTGTCCGTTAAGTCCGTGAGACCGCAGTGTGTCCCATTTGTCATTTTTAGATCTCAGAAGGGTGCTCGCGAGCGCCACCAAGTGGTCGATTTGGGACAGGACCATTATCGCGGAACAGTTGCCGTGACAGTGTTCCGCATTAATGTCAGTGACACGTGGACAAATGGAACCCTAAGCACTCGCGGTCTTCCTCTGAGTCCGCACTTACGCGACGTAACGCCGCTTTGAATGTCGGGAAGAAGTCTGCTGTGGAGTCCGCATCAGCGCGGGCTCGGCAAAAGTGCGCATCAAGGGCGCAAATCGACCGCAGAGGGGGCGCTCGCGAGCACCCTTCTGAGATCTAAAAATGACAAATGGGACACACTGCGGTCTCACGGACTTGACGGACACGCGCACGCGGCAACCATTGTAAGTCCACAAGACCGAAAGTGCACATGAAGTGTGCCATTTGGGATTGGGCCTAAGCACTCGCGGTCTTCCTCTGAGTCCGCACTTTCGTGACGTAATGCCGCTTTGACTGTCGGGAAGAAGTCTGCTGCGGAGCCCATAGGTGTTTCTCAATGTCAAGGATACTTCCTTGGCAGGACGCGTCCTTCCAAGTCATTTCCTTCAGAGGCTAGGCGAGGCTCCTCTTTAGCATTCGGAGAACACGTAAATGGAACAGGCTAGCAAGTGCACGTCCTTATGTCAGTGAAAAGGTCCGCTTTTTGTAGAGCTTGGAATACCTAAATCACAAAACGTTGTAAATAAGGGTGAAGATATTGTTCAATACATTGTTTTAGGCTTCACATGCTAGTTATTTGTTAAAGTTTTTTTCTGTTGTAGTCTAAAGAACAAGGTTTAAAAAAATGGATATACAGTTTATATATTAAGTATAAATTTGACCGGACGTTTATGTTAAATAAACCATGACCGGACGTTTGTATTAAATAATTAAGGGGCAAAGACAAAACAAGTTAATTTAATTGACTTTATTTTTCGTATGAACGCCTCCGTTTGTTCCTTGGTCCCTGTTAAAAAAGACAAGAAAGCTATGAATAACGCCGTGAATGGTATAATATTAACGTTAAATTACTTTGTACAACTTAACTAATTATTAATAAAAGAAATGCCGGTGACGGCAACCAAGCTAACAATTGTTAAATGTCATGACAGGTCCGGTTCAGTTAGCCATCAATAACGTCATTTGTATAATTTGTAATATCAACGGGTAGTAAATCTACTGGCATTTAAACTTTACTTGACGGTTAAGTGATTATATGACGGTTATAACAAATGTATGGTAACGTAAATTTATTTACATTTGAAAGCATATGCTCCGACTCCGCTAACGTCCGGCATTTTTTATTTTTTGAACAAGATAGCAAAGCTGCGCGCATAGGATTGTGGGCGATTAGAGAGCGCGAAGGCTACACATATGCATCCTTTCCTGTGTATGGGATATTTTCCGAATGAAGGACTCAGTCCTTGGTTGAAATTCTGAGGATCCTCGGCATTGGAACAGTCCTTCGACGGATGTCGATGACGTAGCATCCTCGAAATTCCGGCTTCCGAGGATCCTTCCTTGACATTGAGAAACGGCACATGTCAGTGCGGGCTTGGCAAAAGTGCGCATCAAGGGCGCAAATCGACCACTTGGTGGCGCTCGCGAGCACCCTTCTGAGATCTAAAAATGACAAATGGGACACACTGCGGTCTCACGGACTTAACGGACACGCGGCAGCCATTGTAAGTCCACAAGACCGAAAGTGCTCATGAAGTGTGCGATTTGGGACTGGGCCATATCCACTGGCACATGCCGATGGAGACCGGACGTGCCACCGGATGTGCCAATACGCATAGTGACGTGTGCCATTGGCATCTGCGCGTCAGATGCCCATGTCACTTAATGTTAATACCACCTCTCCCATTAGATGGCGGCAAAGACTGTTTTTATGAGTTAGTCAGTCAGTAGTGAAGAAAGGGCACGGGAAAACCCCCTTAACTGTTAAAAAGACAATATATCGCAGTGGATTTGTTATTACGAATATAGGACTGACCTGAACTGACCCTACATCTACTGTAAATGGAGGTAGGTACACATGCAGGTAGGTAGTGGTGGGCAGATCGAGGCTTCATGGAACACTGAAACTGTTGAAGCAAATGTGCCGTATTGTGTCGAGGCTTCGTTACAAGTTACAAGCCACTCAGCATTTTCACCAGCCACATTTTGACCATACCATGGAGAAAAACTGCCATATATATATATTTTTTTTAATATCTCATAATTTGTCAGCAAGTATATTAGGTTGCTGTCACTTTATCCATTATCCTGCTACACACATGTTTTCTGTCTGAACTGTTTACATTCACTTAAAACATATCTGACTGTGTTTAAGTGAATACTCGCCAAGACAACCATTTTGACATTATTTTGTGTGTATTTGACTGTTTAAGTGCAATAAGAAGTGAAAACGAACTCAATACGGTACAGTAACTCAGGTTTGTGTGTAACTTGAGAGAAAGAGCAGCTGGTATTGTGTCTATTCTGTGGAAAATGAATATTGGAAGTGCTTCAGATTCAAAAAATCTATATTTCTGAAAACACTACATTGCACTTAAGTTATTTTAATTTAATTTTTTTTTTTCAGATGCCTTTTTAAAAGACTACAATTGCAAAATGTATGTAAAATTCAACCCGCCAAAGTGGCTAGACTGCATCACACACTGCTGAAATACACACACATTTGGCAGGTGTTAATGTCAAGCCCTGCGTAGGAGAAATCAGAATAGCAACACTTATTATAAACCATATCTCATAACAACTGAGGAAACACAGGGCTTATAAACATGAGGAATCATGATGAAACAGAACAGATGTGTGGGACTAATTAACAAATGAGGAAACTAATAGGAAATCAGGCAAACAGGAACAGATCAAACAGATTAAAAAAAGGGTAATATAACAGGACATCAGAGGAGAACTTAACTGTTACAGTAGCAAGCTTTTTCTAATAAATAATAGAGTAGTAGGCTAAGTGTTCATATTAATGGATCAAGTGTTGATGAAAATATGCATCTTCAGCTTTTTCTTGAAAATGTCTAAAGAAAGACTCATCAGCTCAGGTTGAGTTCAGCAGGAACAGTCCAGATAAAGGTTTGTGAAAGTGATTTTGTGGCTCTTTGGGATGATGGCACCACAAGACCCCGTTCACTAGCAGAACTCAAGCTTCTGGAGACACATCATCTAAAGTTGTGAGTTTAGGTGTAGAGGAGCAGAGCCAGTGGTTGTTCTGTGAACATCAGCGCATTGAATAACCAGTGCAGGTTTATGAGGAGAGGTGTGTGTCTCTTCGAGTCGATAAACACACGTTGCAGCATCTGGATCAGTTGCAGGGGTTTACAGTGATGCTGGAAGGATCTCATTATAATAGTCCAGTCTGGATAGAACAAGAGCTTGGACAAGGAGTCGTGCAGCTCCGATAGGAAGAGCCTGATGTTTGTTGTTACATCCCTTTTGGTCTGTTTTTGTGTTTTATGCTGTTGTGGGAGGTGTTTGTTCTTTATCCAGGAAGAAGACCGGATACTGCGGTCTGATTAGTGCCACCATAGACATTATAAATACATAGACGCCCTATTGGCCGCTGGAGCGCACGTCAACTGCGCCGCCATATTGGGGATGGCAACTTTCCCATACCTCTCATACCAGGAATTGAGAAAAATGCCTGTTTCGTGTTCTGCTTGGGGCTGTACACATCGCCACACAATTAAAAACAGGTCTCGAGGAACTACCTTTAACAAGCAAGACTGAACATTTGTTTCTGGTTGAATTTGATCATGATATAATTAGTAATAGTAACGTTCAGAGGAGAAAGGCCGCAAAATTTAAAAATACTGCTGTTATTGTGTCACGAAATGTAGTTTTAATAGATTTTCAGTCGACAATGTAGTTGTTTAAAGCTCAAATATGTGGTTTATTTATAAAGATAGCGCCTATTTAAAGATTTGATCTGACGTTTTCGGCGAGTGAGACCCATGAGATCAGCGGGTGCTCAGCGCTCATGTACCCCGCCTGGAACAGCCTCACCTCGGCTAGTGCTTCTGACGTGTGCCGCTGGCGGATGTCTCTAGTCTAGTGGTTAAACATGAGATATAATTCGTCTTCTGTATATCTAGCGGGCGACCTTTGATCTCATTAATCTATAATTTGTTCACTGGCAAATCGTTTTGGCTGAGGGCAAAGAGAAGTTTCATAACTTTATATTTAGCCTATTTTAACGTTGTATCCTGCTGTAGCTATGTTTGACTGAATCGTTTACTTTTTTACAATATTTCTTATTGTATTGCTATTTTTACTTATTCTTTACTATTTTATTTGCTGTATACTGTTTATTTTATTGACTAAACTATTTACTATTACTTCTCACTTCATCTTATATTTACTATTTGCATTGCACTGTAGTTGTACCATAACATATGCATTACCATAAAGGATCCATCAGTTATCTTTGTTATTGCTAAAATCGGGTCAATCACAGAAAATGATTTTTCCACAATAAGAAAACTTTATTTCATTTAATGTGAAAATTAAATTATATCTCAGTATGGGGGTCTTCACTAGAGGATGGATACCCGACCCGAGCCCGACGGGACCCGCCGGTACCCGACGGGCCGGGCCGGGTTCGGACAGATATTTAGAAATTATGTTCGGGTTCGGGTCGGGCTCGGTCACATCAGCGCGATAAGGCATTGAACATTTTTTATTTAAAACAGCTTATGTAGGTAGCAAATGTGCCTGATGCTTTCACTTGATGCAAACGTTCGTTTTTGTGATTAAAATACCTGTAAAATATTACCATAACATCTGTCTTCCTGTGTGCGGAAATTTGTTTATGTAGCCGTGACAACGAAACACGTGCATGCGCGCCTGTGTTAAGTGCGCTTGTTTCTGCGTACGCGCTGATGTGCTCGTCCTGTTGACATTTCCGAATGCCTTCCTACATTTGCTTAATAAAAAGCGGGCTTTCCACACAAACAAACGTACATGTGTCATTAGTATGAGAAAAAAATGGGATTTTAACTGTCGGTCTCGGGTCGGGCTGGGACATAAATATCTTTATGCCTGTCGGGCTCGGGTCGGGCTCGGTTACTGCTCTGTCGGACGCGGGCCGGGCTCGGACAGAAAAATTCGGCCCGATCCGCACTCTAGTCTTCACCATTCTTATCCAAGAATAAAAAGCCAGATGACAAGCCTGAGCTTTGACAACTCCTTATTAAAATATATTTTATAAGTCTATCAAGATTTTAAATAACTAGAGATGGAACTTTTTGTACACCACATACAAACCAATGAAATCGGTTGATAAATGTTCAAACATGTTTTGTTTTAATCCAGAAAAACCACAGTTCACCCGCTTGCATTAGATTACAGTGCAGTCTTCTTGCCCTCCGCAAAATGGCGGACGCGTTAACGTATTGCAGCAACGGTCCAAAGCGGCCAATAGGGCGTCTATGTATATATAATGTCTATGAGTGCCACGCCCAGATTGATCAGCTGACACCTGGACGTGTTTAAAAGACTCCTTCATTACTGCTTTCATCACCCTTGTGCTCACTTGCTATACACTCACCTAAAGGATTATTAGGAACACCTGTTCAATTTCTCATTAATGCAATTATCTAATCCATCGGTTCCCAACAGGGGGGTCGCGGCCCACAAGGGGGCCTCAGCGAGCTCTGTGGGGAGTCGCGTCATATTTTGCAATGAGCATTAAATAAAAGTCTGTTCAAAATTTATATAATGAGCGAGTTCATCATGAATCCATCAATCCGTGTTTTTGTCTTATCCTGAACCACTATGGTACACCTATAATAAGTGTTTACATTGGGACTATTTTACACTGGTTTGGATCCCTGCCGCTGCGGAGTAGCCCAGTACCTGCGTGACTCGTCATAGACTTACACATAGAGAAGTAGTTCCGGATACAATGTTCTTCCAAAAGACGCATTATTCTGTTAATAAACGCAAGTTTATTATCGCTCGCTAAAGCGCCAAAAAACGTTAAAAAAATAAAGCCTCACATTGATAAAGCTTCACAAATAACTTGCAAGTATTGAGGTCCCAGACAGCAGTCATTTAGTAATAGCCTACATTCTTTCTTTTTTTTAATCTACACAGTAGTGTGAATTATTTTTGTTTTTGCATTTCAAATAGGGCCAATATATATAAGCTTCTCCTAGGCTTATGTTTTTAAATTACAAAGGGCCTATTGATGTTTTTGTTATTGTATTTTCAATATTATAGGCTATCAACATATCTGGTTATGGTAAACTTACCGTTTGTTTGAAAACAACATATTTTGTCATCCTTGCTGCAAGCTTACACGAGCGATAATATCATTAAATGTGAAGGGGGGCCCTAATATAGTTTCTTGAGAAAAAGGGGGTCTCAGACAAAAAAAGGTTGGAAACCACTGTCTAATCAACCAATCACATGGCAGTTGGTTCAAAGCATTTAGGGGTGTGGTCCTGGTCAAGACAATCTCCTGAACTCCAAACTGAATGTCAGAATGGGAAAGAAAGGTGATTTAAGCAATTTTGAGCGTGGCATGGTTGTTGGTGCCAGACGGGCCGGTCTGAGTATTTCACAATCTGCTCAGTTACTGGTATTTTCACGCACAACCATTTCTAGGGTTTACAAAGAATGGTGTGAAAAGGGAAAAACATCCAGTATGCGGCAGTCCTGTGGGCGAAAATGCCTTGTTGATGCTAGAGGTCAGAGGAGAATGGGCCGACTGATTCAAGCTGATAGAAGAGCAACTTTGACGGAAATAACCACTCGTTACAACCGAGGTATGCAGCAAAGCATTTGTGAAGCCACAACACGCACAACCTTGAGGCGGATGGGCTACAACAGCAGAAGACCCCACCGGGTACCACTCATCTCCACTACAAATAGGAAAAAGAAGCTACAATTTGCGAGAGCTCACCAAAATGACTGGAAAAATGTTGCCTGGTCTGATGAGTCTTGATTTCTGTTGAGACATTCAGATGGTAGAGTCAGAATTTGGCGTAAACAGAATGAGAACATACAACAGAATGAGATGTACCATTGCGCAGGCTGGTGGTGGTGGTGTAATGGTGTGGGGGATGTTTTCTTGGCACACTTTAGGCCCCTTAGTGTCAATTGGGCATCATTAAAATGCCACGGCCTACCTGAGCATTGTTTCTGAGCATGTCCATCCCACGCCAGACTGAGTATCCTGAATAACCCCGCCATTTTTAAATAGTTTGCATCCCGAGGATCAAATACAGCATACACTCGATTTCCTCAATTGTCCTGTGTGTGGGTAGCAGGCAGGGCCGGCCCGCGGCATAGGCGGAATAGGCAAATGCTAGGGGCGCCACTCATCCATAGGGATATGGCATTTTTAAAATGTATTTGCCAAAATTAGTAATGATATTTTTATACTATACTGGTTTATTAAAAATGGCAACGTTTATGTAAAATTCACATTAAAGAAGACATTTCGCAGTTTCATTCATGGTGAAAACATGAAACGTGCCATAGTTTAGCTTTAGAGGAAGATTGCGGCCATCAACTGGAAAATAAGCTAGTATTGAGCCAGTGCTCAATGAATAGTTTGTGCATGAATGACATTTGGACGATGACATCACGGTTTTATCCAGAGAGGCTATATAAATTAACTAAATTAATAACATTTTTACAACAAAAATAACCCATCACTGAATTTAAGCTGGACTATGACACCTTCTAGATCTGCTGTACAGAAGAAGCTAACTGTGCTGCATTATTTCCAGTTTTCACTGTAAAGCTGCCTTGAATAAAATCTGTATTGTAAAAAGCGCTGTAAAAAAAGGGAGACATGACTTGAATGCTAGATGCAATGCTCTTGCTATTTGTGTTTAGGCTGTAATGTGAGTGTGTGTATATATATATATATATAAATAATCTAAATAATCATGAACACAATGACGGGGTGAAATGGGCTGTGATGCATGGGGCACCAGGTAAAATCTTGCCTAGGGCAGCAAATTCGGCACAACACCGGCCCTGGTAGCGGGTGTGTGTCGCGTAGAAGATTACATCACGGCAGTTTCCTGCGGCGTCGCTATGACGACCAGGTACTATTGTGGAGGTACTATCTTCAATGGAAAACGGAGCGAGAAGCGAGTCCAGTCGATTTGAGCTGGTAATGGAAAAGTGCCATTAGTGTATTACTGTTGAGAGTATTCTGGGGTGTCCATTTGTGAACTTGTTTGTTCGTTTCTTGTGAACTGCCATATTTGTGATATTGACTACCGCCTGTTTTATGACCTAGATTCCCGATTACCCCTGTACTGGTTTATTTGCTCTTATACCTGTATATACTTGTGTTTTAGGATGTAGGGAGACCGACGGCACTTTTTTATTTTATTTTATTTTTTTATCTTTATTGCCTGTTTTGGATTAGGGAGTTGAAGAAGTAATTGTATTTTATTTTGTGTATTAGGGCAGTAAGAGGTACATACAAATTAGTTATTTTTGTTTGTTATTTTGGGCTATGTCGGCTCCTGAGGTAAAATCCTCAATTGCATAAACCTGTTAAAATACCATAAATATGGTTTAATTTGCTTTTCCGTAAAAAGAAACCGTATAATTTCCTTTTTTCTATGTTATGTCCTATACCATAGGCGGGGCGTAACTTCTAATGATGTATAATGCCCCATAAAGACGAAATATGACCAATCGTGGCAATTTCTGTGTCGTGGCTCCTAAACATCATCTGTCATTTTCTGACAGTGTCATAAATTTAGCATGAACATATTACAGTGTGTTTTCTGCTACAACACATACGTCTACTGACTAGCCAATAAAAATGCAACACGAAATAGCGTATTGATCAACTCCATTTGCAAAATTGGCATGCCAAGTCGGCCTCTTTTCTCTGGCCATGATCACGTCCATTTTCTCCTCTTTCACTTCGTCTTTTCTTCAGCGCACATAAAAAACACAATTGCCAAAGTGCGATTCATCTTACTCTATTTGTTCACCACTAGCGCATGATGATGATGTTTATTCTTCTATACTAACTTGTGTCATAGCCTACGATTCAATACATTATACCCAAGTTTATTAGATCCATGTCGTACAGTGTGATGTGTAATGATCAGGCAAACTGCAGAACTGCAGGATATTCCAACAAAGAGATTGTGAGAAGTGGCATACTGTATATCTGATGGCTGATGCAATAAAGCCTCCCTCTTTATAAATTAAGTCTGCAATATGAAAAAGGTAAAGTTGCTTATAGACAACGTGACAACATCGAATGTGAAAAGCACTACACATCACAACAGTCTGATTGGTTACAAGGTAGTTTGTGACGTCAGAAACACCAGCGATTTCACACCGTGTTTTTGAGACTGTCTTTGGTTCACTGCAGTTTTAAGCAGAAAATACTCAGCAATGCTGTCGACTTATGAATTTACACATGGTTTGTATTAAAGCATATTAAAAACACCACATAGACATATAAACAACATTAAAAGCTGGACTTTCTGTCATGATTCTGCCATCATGTCCTTGATTTCTCTCTGTATTGTGGCAGGATCATGGCAGACCCATGTTTCATGTGCAGCACATGGCCAGTTGTTTGGGCCATGTGCTTGCGTTGTCTCGTCATCTTAACCCCGCCCCCTTGTTATCCTCGTCTTGTGATTATTGTCTAGTCAGTTTCACCTGTCCTTGTCATCAGTGTTCCCTATTTAATCCCCTTGTGTTTGCTGTCCTGTGTCGGTTCATTGTTTGACTTTGTGACATGTGGTGAGAGTCTTGCTGTGAGTAACCTGTTAAAGAGTTTTTGTCTTCAAGTAGTGTCTGTTCCTGTCGTTGCTGTTAGTTTACCGTCAGAGTATTTGTCTTGCCCTATCTTGTTTTGCCCCATCGTGGGTTTTGTTTTTCTGTTTTCATTGTCAATAAACCTTGTTTGGAGTTATTTGCTGTCTGCGCCTGGGTTCACCTTCCAACATCATAACAGAATGAACCGACCAGAACTGAACCCAGCAGACATTGCGCCCTCTTATGTCAAGCATGACTCCGATGAACTTAAAGATTGGTGGTTCAAGACCATCGCTAACTCGAGGAGAGGCAAACTCCCGATTCCCGCTCAGGGACGGCTATCGATAAGGGAGTATGCCCGGGTTGCGAACGAGAGGAGGTTTTTCATCCCGGAGTTCCTCCTAAACTGCTACCTCGTTGCAGGTCTCAACTCTCTTCCACCCCTGGCTGAACGGGAGGAGCTGGTGACCTATCCGTTCACTGATTTGGTCGATTGCTTGTCTCGGAGAGAGTCACAGACACCCACGAGGTCATCACCACCGGTCAAGCTGCCAGCGATTCCAGAGGGTCGTGTCCTAGGTGTTGTTTCCCTGGGAGATCAAGCTGATTCCACTTCCACACCCGAGAGTCTCCTCGGCAAGCGAGGGAGACGGACCTCATGGGAGTCTGCATCAGAATCCTCTGCGACGGAAGTGGTCCCGTCTGAGACTGTCCTTCATGCCCCAGTCACAGCTCCTGTTGAGCTTCCTCAACCACTCACCAGTTCTCCAACGGCATCTGCACCACGACCTAGGAAGAAGAGGAAGAAGGGAGTCTCTTGTCCTCCGTCTCTGTCTGTCCCAGCGCCTGCTCCTTCAAGCGCTGTTCCAGAGCCCGCTGCTGCAAGCGCTGTTCCAGAGCCCGCTGCTGCAAGCGCTGTTCCAGAGCCCGCTGCTGCAAGCGCTGTTCCAGAGCCCGCTGCTGCAAGCGCTGTTCCAGAGCCCGCTGCTGCAAGCGCTGTTCCAGAGCCCGCTGCTGCAAGCGCTGTTCCAGAGCCCGCTGCTGCAAGCGCTGTTCCAGAGCCCGCTGCTGCAAGCGCTGTTCCAGAGCCCGCTGCTGCAAGCGCTGTTCCAGAGCCCGCTGCTGCAAGCGCTGTTCCAGAGCCCGCTGCTGCAAGCGCTGTTCCAGAGCCCGCTGCTGCAAGCGCTGTTCCAGAGCCCGCTGCTGCAAGCGCTGTTCCAGAGCCCGCTGCTGCAAGCGCTGTTCCAGAGCCCGCTGCTGCAAGCGCTGTTCCAGAGCCCGCTGCTGCAAGCGCTGTTCCAGAGCCCGCTGCTGCAAGCGCTGTTCCAGAGCCCGCTGCTGCAAGCGCTGTTCCAGAGCCCGCTGCTGCAAGCGCTGTTCCAGAGCCCGCTGCTGCAAGCGCTGTTCCAGAGCCCGCTGCTGCAAGCGCTGTTCCAGAGCCCGCTGCTGCAAGCGCTGTTCCAGAGCCCGCTGCTGCAAGCGCTGTTCCAGAGCCCGCTGCTGCAAGCGCTGTTCCAGAGCCCGCTGCTGCAAGCGCTGTTCCAGAGCCCGCTGCTGCAAGCGCTGTTCCAGAGCCCGCTGCTGCAAGCGCTGTTCCAGAGCCCGCTGCTGCAAGCGCTGTTCCAGAGCCCGCTGCTGCAAGCGCTGTTCCAGAGCCCGCTGCTGCAAGCGCTGTTCCAGAGCCCGCTGCTGCAAGCGCTGTTCCAGAGCCCGCTGCTGCAAGCGCTGTTCCAGAGCCCGCTGCTGCAAGCGCTGTTCCAGAGCCCGCTGCTGCAAGCGCTGTTCCAGAGCCCGCTGCTGCAAGCGCTGTTCCAGAGCCCGCTGCTGCAAGCGCTGTTCCAGAGCCCGCTGCTGCAAGCGCTGTTCCAGAGCCCGCTGCTGCAAGCGCTGTTCCAGAGCCCGCTGCTGCAAGCGCTGTTCCAGAGCCCGCTGCTGCAAGCGCTGTTCCAGAGCCCGCTGCTGCAAGCGCTGTTCCAGAGCCCGCTGCTGCAAGCGCTGTTCCAGAGCCCGCTGCTGCAAGCGCTGTTCCAGAGCCCGCTGCTGCAAGCGCTGTTCCAGAGCCCGCTGCTGCAAGCGCTGTTCCAGAGCCCGCTGCTGCAAGCGCTGTTCCAGAGCCCGCTGCTGCAAGCGCTGTTCCAGAGCCCGCTGCTGCAAGCGCTGTTCCAGAGCCCGCTGCTGCAAGCGCTGTTCCAGAGCCCGCCTCAGCAGGTGCTGTCCCAGTATCTGCAGAGAGAGTTGCGGCCGATCTAGCCGCCAAGAGGATTCTGCAAGCCGTTTCTACCCAAGAGGAGATGCCCGTCGTTATTGCGGCCAAAGCACTGTCTGATTACTTGTCCCGTCTTGTCGCGATCCTTGAACCCCCTGCCTGTCCTGCCATGTCCTCAGCACCCGAGCCTGCCGCCGTGAGTGCTGCACCCGAGCCTGCCGCCGTGAGTGCTGCACCCGAGCCTGCCGCCGTGAGTGCTGCACCCGAGCCTGCCGCCGTGAGTGCTGCACCCGAGCCTGCCGCCGTGAGTGCTGCACCTAAGCCCGCCACTGAGAGCGCTTCGCCCAGTCCTGTCCCTTCGCCTGCCATGTCCCCCGTCAGGAGTCCCGTTTCCTCGTCTCCTGAGTCTGTTGCTGCTACCTCTAATGTAGCATCCCAGTCTGTTTCCCCGTTCGTCCCTGTCGCCACTAATCCCCGGACTGTTTCTCCGTTTGTTCCCCCTGTCACCACACCACCCCGGACTGTTTCCCCTAAGACTGTGCCTCTTGTGTCCCCGTCCAAGTCTGCCCGGATTCCTCGTCCCCAGCCTTCTTCCCGTGGACCCAAGACCCCCAGTCCTCCCATCCACCCTGGACGGCCCCCCAAGGACTCTGTGTTTCCTCCACCTCCCCTGCCATGTTTGTTTCTATTGTTTCACCCGAATCCTGTCATTGTTTATTCATGTATGCCGTTATTAGTGTTTTCCATGTTTTGTTGGTTTTTATCTTTGTCACGGTCTGTCTTGTCTTGTGTTTAGTTTCGCCTTGAGGAGCGTCTGGAAGCCATCTCCTTTCTGCCATCTCCTTGATTTCTCTCTGTATTGTGGCAGGATCATGGCAGACCCATGTTTCATGTGCAGCACATGGCCAGTTGTTTGGGCCATGTGCTTGCGTTGTCTCGTCATCTTAACCCCGCCCCCTTGTTATCCTCGTCTTGTGATTATTGTCTAGTCAGTTTCACCTGTCCTTGTCAGTGTTCCCTATTTAATCCCCTTGTGTTTGCTGTCCTGTGTCGGTTCATTGTTTGACTTTGTGACATGTGGTGAGAGTCTTGTTGTGAGTAACCTGTTAAAGAGTTTTTGTCTTCAAGTAGTGTCTGTTCCTGTCGTTGCTGTTAGTTTACCGTCAGAGTATTTGTCTTGCCCTATCTTGTTTTGCCCCATCGTGGGTTTTGGTTTTCTGTTTTCATTGTCAATAAACCTTGTTTGGAGTTATTTGCTGTCTGCGCCTGGGTTCACCTTCCAACATCATAACACTTTCACCACAGTGGGACTTTTAGTTCAGTTGCTACCTTAGATTTGTATAATAAACCTGGTTGTAAGTAATTTCGACTTAATATATTAAACTCAAGTAATCTCGTATAACTTCTGTTCATGTCATGTCATCAGCAGAGCGGATGTTCCAGTTCTCTACCACTAGGTGTCAGTCTCTTCAAAACGTATTAAAAATCAATGAAACATCGAAAGTGATAAAGTTACTAATTTTCAGATTTCAGAACTTTTGTAACATCAGTGGTTTAATCTGCGAAAGGGAAGATAAGTATAGAAAAGAAAGACAGACAGTATACGTGTGTGTGAGGACACAAATTTGTATAATGACATGTGTATTACACTGGTATTACAACTTATGGGTGGTTTATGAGGACACTTCAAAAGTCCTCATAAATCAAATGGCTTAAACAATGTTTTATTAAAAAATGTAAAAGTGCAGCATGTCTCCTGTGATGGGTAGGTTTAGGGACAGGGGCAGTGTAAGGGGACAGAATATATAGTTTGTACAGTATAAAAAACATTACGCCTATGGAATGTCCTCATAATGCTGTTGCACCAACATGTGTGTGAGTGTCTGTGTGTGAGTGTCTGTGTGTGTGTCTGTGTCTGTGTGTGAGTGAGTGTGTGTCTGTCTTTTTCTTGACTGTTCTGAGAGAGTTCCTCAGAAATGTGTCTGTAAACATTTAGCCAGCAGATGTCAGTAGAACATCACAATCATTGAGTAGAGTAGAGTTGAGTAGAGTAGAGTAGAGAAGAGAAAAAGGGAGGGTAAGTTGAGGGTAAGCAAACAAAGCTTCATAAAATAAAATTTTAAACCACTGGAGTCACATGGGTTACTTTAATGATGTATTTACCGTAACCTTTCTGGGGCTTGAAAGTGGTTGTTGCATATCTGTAAATGGAGGGACAGAAATCTCTCAAAGCTTTATGTTCCAAAGATGAACTAAAGTCTTACGGGTTTGTAATGACATGAGAGTGAGTAATTAATGACATCATTTTTATTTTTAAAAACTACCCTTTTAAAGAAAGAGTGAAGTAAAGAAAGAGCATGGATATTGAGACCTCTGCCTGCAGTAATCCACACAGACCACTAGAGGACAGTCAAATCCTTCTCTTCATGCGACACACACACACACACACACACACACACACACACAACTCTTCAGGATGTGTTCTGTAGACTTTAAAGTTGCTGCAGACTCCACAGTATCTGGAGTACACACACACACGCGCGCACACAGAGTGACATTTACGTAAGAAAAACCCTTCTGGAATAGATCTACCAGAAAACCATTAAGGTGTTCTGGTTTAATGAGGTCAGACACACGGGGATTTACCCATTAGGGTGAATAGGTACTTAATTGAACTTCTCATCAGAGGTTTAATTTACAATATGTTTCTCTTAATCTAAAAGCCACTTTACACAGTAGCTACTCCTACTAGTTCCTAAGAAGTCACTTCAACATTGGCAATGTTAAATTGATGTGAATTGTTTATAAAAATGGAATAATAAGTAAAGGAGCCTATGTGAAATAAGGAATAATGACTTACACCAATAAACCTGTTCTCTCCAGCGACTCGCGTCACGCTCCTGCTGTTTTACACCGTCCTCCTACATATTCTCAGCTTTACATATCAAACCACAACAGGACACCACAGCAATATTGCATATTTTTATTAAAATCGTTAGAAAGATTCACAAGACAATATCAGCATGGCCTAACATATAGTCCTACAGCAAGTTCACAATAATTATTGATTAATAATATACACAGGATCCAGTCAAGCATGAATAATGCAGTTACGCCGCTTTAACCCAATTCGGATTTCTCTCAAGTAAACGTTATGTAACGGTACTCCAGTAATGTTTCGTTTCTGGGTCAAAGAAGCCCTATAAAGAAAGAGCAGGGATTTGTCTGATTAAAAAACGAGCCTCATCAGGTGAGATTGAATTGAAGACATGCGTCAGGGATTGGATCCTGCGAGGGTTGGAGGGGAAATTGAACTTGAACGTTGACATTTTCCAAATGATGTTCCTAAAATTGGAATCCCATTAGTGTGATGTGCGAAGAAACCCGACCCACAACACACAATTATGAAGCCATAAAACCCAGACACATATCACGCATGCTTTGAGGAATTATAATGATCAAGCAATTTTGTGACGTTCATGCACATTACTAATTATAGTTCTGTCAATTCTGTATTGAACATGATTAACCAATGTATCTGCTTCACCTGATTAGTCGTTCCGGGTTTATTCTGCATTCTGGATGTACCAGGCAAGCATCTGGGATTTGTTTTTGTGTACATTTTCAGTAAGCTTGTTTCATATCTCACATGTTTTGGATTGTCTGAGTTTATAGTCTGTGGTTGTTTGTTTCCTTGGCTATTTGTATGAAAGAAGTGCACACTCAATATAACAAAAACGATAATACTTATAAAAATCTTTCTAAATATAAGACTAGAGTCCACAGCGATAACGATAACGGCACAGATGAACGATATTGTTGGAATCACTTTCAGAACGATTTTTTTTCTAGCTGATGAACAATAAAAACATTGACAGCCAATCAGAACCCACCATACTTTAACGAGCTCACGCATTTAAAGCAGCGGACACAAAACTGCAGAAATAAACATAATTGATCTGGTTCTGTTAGTCTAGGATCAGAAATAGATCTGATATGACACCAACATTTATTCATTTATTTTGCCTTCAATCGTACAATAACATTTTTGCAGCAATGTTTTATTTTGAGATGAACTGAGAGCTTTTAATTTGAAAAGTTCTGTAGAGTCTGTAGATCGCTTCGTTGCAGGAAGTCACACTGGCTTTGCGTTCACAAAACTAGGAAGGATGAACGCATAGTTGTCTTTCCATTCTTCTTTGTAAGCCCCATTTTTGATGTTGCCAAGTTACGTGTCACTTCCGCTTTATTGATTTATCCAGTGTAAACCCCTGACACCGCCACACTAGTGTGTCTTTTTGGTAATGACTGTCCTACTACAGGATTTAACACAGAGTAACAGATCACTACCAGTTACAAAAGACACTGTAACAGTCTGTCACAGGCAATTCTAGTGGCATTTTTCATCAATTAATTTCTTAAATTATCCTTTGACTATGTTCTGGCCCTCCATCAATATATATCGGGTGTAAGGCCCCATACTACAGTCAAAACTGCTTTTTTGGACCGCGGCCATATTGGAATTGGAGGATTAAGGGGTCCAGATACCGTAAAACTTCAAATAATAGCCCGGGCTTTTATTTTCCCAAATCGTCGAACTGCACCGGCTTGTATTTGAGACAGGCGTCTATATGAGACAGGCCTTTATAATTTAGTGTTGAGATGTTGTTCATTGAGATGTTGTTCGAGTCTCTAATCTCTAAAAATCTCCAAATGCACCACGTGAAACTGCGGTCTTCCGACCTTTTACTATCGTGTCAATAGATTTTGATTAATATGCGCGAGGGAGAGAGAGCAAGACAGCGCTCGTGTTGTTTGAAGACGTGAGTGCGCGCGCGCGGCCGGGGCGCGCTCTCTCTCTGCTCGTTTGCGCCGGGTCAAGCGCAGCAGTCATTCTATTCTACATCACTCAAGGTTGATTTGGCGGCCGCCAAAAAGCGGACGATGCGACGGGTTTTAGAAGATTAAATACAACCCGAAACTAAAAAACAGACCCGGCCTCTATTTGAGACCGGCTTTTATTTACCCAAACCTGTCGCCACACCAGGCATGTAAAAGAGACAGGCGTCTATTTGGGACTCGGCTATTATTTGAAGTTTACGGTATACTGGGTCATAAATATAAACATTCCTATGTGTTTCCCATGATCAATTAAGCTGAAAAAGTTTGTATTTGTAGCTCATGTGGTTCAAAAGTTATAGCCGTAACCCTTTTCAGGCGGCGGCCATATTGGATTTGGCCGCCATCTTGGCCCCGAGGGTCACCCTAGCTAAATCATTCCAGTATGACCTGAGCTACATCTATGCCAAATTTGGCGCTTTTAGATGACGCCCGATGCCAAACTTACTTGCCGACCACTGATGTAGACCTTATTCAGAGCAGTGCCATGACAGGTATGAAAGTGAGGTTGTGAGGGATAGACTGTGTTTTCAATGGTATCCACTGTAAAATCCTATAAATCTCCTAGATCACTAATCATTTTCCACAGCTCATGTTGACTGGAGTTTTTTGTCTATGATTAAATAGATTAGCAAGTTCCTCTGAACCCCTCCACCTCCCCAGCTCCACCTGCCTAGATCTCATACTGGGTTTATGTCTGTGTATTAATGCAGCATCAGCATATCTTATACATGCTCATAAACATAAATAATAAACAGTGTAGCAGATCTAGTCCGCTAAGACCAAATACATTAACATTGACATATTCAATATCTCAAACCTCTGTTTTTGTTACAGAAAAAAGCATTAAGGATTATCAACAAGACTGGCTACAGAGAACACACCAAAAGTTTATTTGTAATTCTAAAATTTAAAGATTTGGTTGATTTGAAGATTTAGATTTTTATATGGAAAGCAAAGCAGAGAGTTCTGCCTGTTTTACAAACCTATTCACTCTTGTTTCAGAGGAAGATGGCCGTAGAAGGCAATATCATTTTAAAACTCTTTTTGCACGTACTACACAAAAACAGATGTGTGTCTATTTACGGAGTTAAACTGTGAAACACCTTGGACTATGAACTGAAGTGCTGCAAAAGTGTTTGTAAATGTAAGAATTTGTATAAGAAAAAAATACAGGAATGTTACAAGAAAAATGATGATAAATACGTTTAAAATGATGATAATTAAGTGTAAAGATTGGTATTACTGAAAATTGGTGATTGTGGTGAGGATTGGGCTTGATCCATTCATAAAGTTTCTTTTGATGTGCACAATAACCGACAGGGACTACAAGATTTTTTTCTTCTTCCTGTTCCTTTTTCGTTCATGCATGTTATGAATGAATGAATAAATAAATGAATGAAATATCACTCTAAAACTATTTAGAGAGTTTTTGAGATTAAAAGTTTTTGAGTGTTTCTGAGTAAATGTAATTATTTAAGTTACATTTATTTTTTGTGTAGTGACAATGAAATTGCTTTCCACAGAACAACACACACAAATTGTTCTTCTATTTTTCTCTGGTCCCATCAGAAGCAGTAATGATCTCCAGAGAGATCAGCATGACTTCACTCGCAAATCAAATGTTTTTCTGAAAGTATAACAAAGAACATCAGCATAAAATACACCTCAGTTCGTGACGGTGTGATGCACACATGCACAACATACAATATGAAGTGTGTTCACACTGACAGTTTTTTTGCTTCTACATGCTGTAGAAAATAAAGGCATGTAAAGATAGTCAGCAGAGGACAGTTACAATATGCATGTAAAAATGATTTAGAAAAAAAATCCACCAGAATACAACACATGTACACAAGCACACTTAAAAAAAATTTTTTTTTTAAATTCAGAGTATAAAATGTCCGTTATGAAATGTTATATATTTTTTGCTCATTTAAGTATGATTTAAGTAATTTCATAATTACTTCTATTGTCTTTTAAATATGTTTAAAGTGATGTAAATATCACTGTAATGTAAATAAATGTAAATAAATATGTTTACTGATGAATGATCTGACAATGGCAGACTCATATATAGCCTATACTTTAATGTAATTTCTATTGGAACTTGTATGGTATGTATTCAATTAGATGTATGTATTAGATAAACTTTCAATTTAGCATGAATACATTTTTTCATGATTAAATAATGAAATTATTTAACTTTAAATGTAATATTTAGTAACACATTTTTAAAATTATAATCACGTACTTTACATGTGCTTTGTTAGTCGACACTTCAAAATAAATGCACTTCTTTAAATCACAACAAAAGACTATTAAAACAATGATTTATAATGTTTTTTTTAACTAAAACATTAAACTTGGCGCTTTTGCATTTTTTGAAAGTGTACTTAAAGCGGCACTATGCAGGATTTCAGTTTGTGTCAAACAGTGACCCCTAGAGTCGCTGTGGAGTACTTGTACTGTCGTAAATAGCACTCACGCAGAGATGTCTCTGCACTCACGGCCTGATCCCCTCCTCCTGTACACCGATACCTGTTCAGTAGGATTGAAGCTGTAACGAGTGGAAATAAGGTGTGGCCCCTTTAAGAGCTGCGCGCGCCCTGTTGAACTGTCGGCAGTCTGTATTGTATGTGTGGCTCGAACACCACATGTATACGGCGCCGGGTTATTTCTGTTTGATGCTAATTTTAGCAGATCTTTCTTGCCGTAAAGCAATTCGTTACATTGCGAGACCTGATATCACGCGACACTTCCTGATGCTGCGGCCCGCCGGCTCAAAGTTGCAAGTGTGTTCTTTCCACTCACAGGCAACAGAGAGTGCGAGACGCGCACCATTCAACCCGAAAATAGTCATATAACCATTGCAATAACTCTGAAGCTGTTCTGTTAAGCTAAAAATCCTGCATAGTGCTGCTTTAAAGTAACACCAGGTTACTTTTGCTCTCGGGGTCCCCCTACAGTTGGGAAACAGTATTGTCCTCTACTACTGTCGTACACTCTGTCATCCTACATGCACGTGCATTTGTTGACAACCATGATAGCCCTGAACACTGTAGGAGGAGGTCACATTGCAGGTGCAATGTTTGAGTGGTAGATAATAACCATATATCATCAATATTATAATATCAAGCTACCATAAATGAATCTGCAAATTTTACAAATCGATTTGCATTATAGCTTGAGGCTAGAAAAATAAACGAATATCACAGACATGTTAGGTATCCTAAAATATGATTTTGTACATCTTATATATTTACTTGCAAGAATGTAGCCCCTACCAAACTTGTACACGCCGTTTAGACATAGGCTTTCATTTGATTTTTTTCACTAGAATATCGTTTACTAGCTACCAGATTGATCATTCGCTACTCTACTATCATTACTTGATTCATGAAGATGAACGGAGGATAAGATAGCTTCCGTAACATAGTCAGGCAGACCAAAAAAACAAAGAGATAGTATGCAAGCAATATACTTACTAGTCCAAAAGCATGACAGCCAAGTCCGCATTGGTCGGGCACCCCTCCTCCTCCTTCAGCTCACGCCAGCGAGAAAACGCTGGCCCAATGTTGATCCTCGTTCTGCCTTTAACGCGATCACTTTCTCTTTTTCTCTTTTTGCTTTGCTCCGATAAAACCTTTGCTTTCTTGTTTTTCTGTGCTGCTTCGGCCATGACTATAACATTTTGGCTCGCACGTCCGATTTTAAGGAAGTGGGGGTGGTGGTGGAAGTGACGTATATGCCGTAAAGCAGTCGAATTTTGTAGTTCTCTTTGTTCGCCGGTTACTACCAGAAACCCGAAGTTTAATGTATGAATGTACATTTAAGTGAATGTACTTTAAGTGCACTTAAGAGGCCTTTTATTTAATTAAGATTATATTATCTGCAAGTAGTTTAAAATATACCTTTAAGATTTGAAGTA
This sequence comes from Semotilus atromaculatus, assembly GCA_031834385.1. Taxonomy (NCBI): domain Eukaryota; kingdom Metazoa; phylum Chordata; class Actinopteri; order Cypriniformes; family Leuciscidae; genus Semotilus; species Semotilus atromaculatus. The sequence continues at coordinate 2,242,136 of JAULUF010000049.1, forward strand.
CACTAAGTGCACATTCACTACAAGTAAGCACACTTCTTTTTCACAGTACTGTATATTTCATCATCTAAATGTAGGCCTAATATTTAATTTAGCACATTAAAAATAGTGTTGCAAGCAGTGTTAGGGGTAGCGCATTACAATTCCTTGAGTACTTTTAAATTTACAACAAAATATCCAAGTTAATTTTTTTAAATAAGTAATGCAAGTTAGTTTGTTTTGTATTGACTGACAGCTGTCCTGTGCTCAGAGAGGAATCATGAGGCATTGTGTGTGAACATGATGGTCTTTTACTTCTAGACTAATGTGAGTATGCATTTACTCATCTCACTTGCACAAAACCGATTCAGTATTCCTCAAAATGATGAAAACAGTGAAATGCAAAACTCCGAATATTACACAACCTGCAATAATTAAATATGCTAAATAACACAAATATACTTTATGTATTTAATCTCACTTTATTAACCAGTCTTTCCTGTATTCAACCATACTAATAAGCAAAAATTAATTTAGTTAAACATCACGTGTGTTTCATTTTTTTCCTTACTGAAGGAATAGTTCGAACTTTCTTCTCCTGCATCCTCCTTTACTCTACTTCTCCTTTAGTCTCAGATATTTATCGGCATGTTTAAACACTGACACAGAACTGATGTGATTCTCACACACACACACACTATATTTCACACAGGAAGTAGATCTCCAGTTGTAAATGGTAGCTGCACTTGATTGTTTAATGCATTTGTGCATGCCTGTGCATTCTGAGTGTACTTCTGAGTGTGCATTCTGAGTGTACTTCTGAGTGTGCATTCTGTGTGTACTTCTGAGTGTGCATTCTGTGTGTACTTCTGAGTGTGCAATCTGAGTGTACTTCTGAGTGTGCATTCTGAGTGTGCATTCTGTGTGTGCATTCTGTGTGTGCATTCTGAGTGTGCATTCTGAGTGTGCATTCTGAGTGTGCATTCTGAGTGTGCATTCTGAGTGTGCATTCTGAGTGTGCATTCTGAGTGTGCATTCTGAGTGTGCATTCTGTGTGTACTTCTGAGTGTGCATTCTGTGTGTACTTCTGAGTGTGCATTCTGAGTGTACTTATGAGTGTGCATTCTGTGTGTACTTATGAGTGTGCATTCTGTGTGTACTTCTGAGTGTGCATTCTGTGTGTACTTCTGAGTGTGCATTCTGTGTGTACTTCTGAGTGTGCATTCTGTGTGTACTTCTGAGTGTGCATTCTGTGTGTACTTCTGAGTGTGCATTCTGTGTGTACTTATGAGTGTGCATTCTGTGTGTACTTATGAGTGTGCATTCTGAGTGTACTTATGAGTGTGCATTCTGTGTGTACTTATGAGTGTGCATTCTGTGTGTACTTATGAGTGTGCATTCTGAGTGTACTTATGAGTGTGCATTCTGTGTGTACTTCTGAGTGTGCATTCTGTGTGTACTTCTGAGTGTGCATTCTGTGTGTACTTCTGAGTGTGCATTCTGTGTGTACTTCTGAGTGTGCATTCTGTGTGTACTTCTGAGTGTGCATTCTGAGTGTACTTATGAGTGTGCATTCTGTGTGTACTTCTGAGTGTGCATTCTGTGTGTACTTCTGAGTGTGCATTCTGTGTGTACTTCTGAGTGTGCATTCTGTGTGTACTTCTGAGTGTGCATTCTGAGTGTACTTATGAGTGTGCATTCTGTGTGTACTTATGAGTGTGCATTCTGTGTGTACTTATGAGTGTGCATTCTGTGTGTACTTATGAGTGTGCATTCTGTGTGTACTTCTGAGTGTGCATTCTGTGTGTACTTATGAGTGTGCATTCTGAGTGTACTTCTGAGTGTGCATTCTGAGTGTACTTCTGAGTGTGCATTCTGTGTGTACTTCTGAGTGTGCATTCTGTGTGTACTTCTGAGTGTGCAATCTGAGTGTACTTCTGAGTGTGCATTCTGAGTGTGCATTCTGAGTGTGCATTCTGTGTGTGCATTCTGAGTGTGCATTCTGAGTGTGCATTCTGAGTGTGCATTCTGAGTGTGCATTCTGTGTGTACTTCTGAGTGTGCATTCTGTGTGTACTTCTGAGTGTGCATTCTGAGTGTACTTATGAGTGTGCATTCTGTGTGTACTTATGAGTGTGCATTCTGTGTGTACTTCTGAGTGTGCATTCTGTGTGTACTTCTGAGTGTGCATTCTGTGTGTACTTCTGAGTGTGCATTCTGTGTGTACTTCTGAGTGTGCATTCTGTGTGTACTTATGAGTGTGCATTCTGTGTGTACTTATGAGTGTGCATTCTGAGTGTACTTATGAGTGTGCATTCTGTGTGTACTTCTGAGTGTGCATTCTGTGTGTACTTCTGAGTGTGCATTCTGTGTGTACTTCTGAGTGTGCATTCTGTGTGTACTTCTGAGTGTGCATTCTGTGTGTACTTCTGAGTGTGCATTCTGAGTGTACTTATGAGTGTGCATTCTGTGTGTACTTCTGAGTGTGCATTCTGTGTGTACTTCTGAGTGTGCATTCTGTGTGTACTTCTGAGTGTGCATTCTGTGTGTACTTCTGAGTGTGCATTCTGTGTGTACTTCTGAGTGTGCATTCTGAGTGTACTTATGAGTGTGCATTCTGTGTGTACTTATGAGTGTGCATTCTGTGTGTACTTATGAGTGTGCATTCTGTGTGTACTTATGAGTGTGCATTCTGTGTGTACTTCTGAGTATGCATTCTGTGTGTACTTATGAGTGTGCATTCTGAGTGTACTTCTGAGTGTGCATTCTGAGTGTACTTCTGAGTGTGCATTCTGAGTGTACTTATGAGTGTGCATTCTGTGTGTACTTATGAGTGTGCATTCTGTGTGTACTTCTGAGTGTGCATTCTGTGTGTACTTCTGAGTGTGCATTCTGAGTGTACTTCTGAGTATGCATTCTGAGTGTACTTCTGAGTGTGCATTCTGTGTGTACTTCTGAGTGTGCAATCTGTGTGTACTTCTGAGTGTGCAATCTGTGTGTACTTATAAGTGTGCATTCTTGCATGTCTCTTGTTATGAAACTTCATTCAGAGAGTCTCTCAGTATCCTGCAGCATGCAGTCACCTTCAGGCGCTCCATTAAAAAACACTCACTAATTTATGTTGCATACATGCGGTCACAATACACAAACAAAAGAAAAAAATACTGCCCACAGATATATGTATATTTTAACTGTTTTATAATCCAATCACCATTGTGAAAAAGAAATGTGCTTTAATGTGCACATGTAGTGTACTTTAAATCTTAAATTCCCCCTAGTCAATAATTTTAGACCTTAAAACTCATCTTTGATCACCAAAATTACATATTTAAAAGTTTTTCTTCTTTGAAAAAAATGCCTTAAAATAGCTTGAGTATAAATTGACACCCTTGCCTCATTTACTCACTCACTCAGAGATCCACTGGTTGACGATCACACGTTGATCTGATTGGTTACAAGGTAGTTTGTGACGTCAGAAACACCAGCGATTTCACACCGTGTTTTTGAGACTGTCTTTGGTTCACTGCAGTTTTAAGGAGAAAATACTCAGCAATGCTGTCGACTTATGAACTTACACATGGTTTGTCTTAAAACCCATTAAAAACACCAGATAGACATATAACAACATTAAAAGCTGGGCTTTCAACACACACTGTAAAAATGAATACGAATGAATATGCAATAAAATTGAGGCAACAGATTACAAGCAATATTATTAATTATATTTAACACATTAGAATTGAGAAATAATTAACCAAAGTAATTCCTTAAAAGCTAACCATTTAAAATGAGTAAAATTTACACATTTTTTAAAACAAAAATATCAGAATAACAGACTGACGTCAAAGATGAATTAAGAACTCTTTTTTTTTTTATTGCCAACATTGAAGACACCTGATGTTAACAAGCAGAATCACGGAAGGAGAAAACCATAATTTTAGCAGTGTTTGCTTTAGTTGGGCACTTGACCCTCACATTATTAACTTTAGACTTTTTTTAGCTGCTGTATACGTCAGTTATAACAGTGGTCATGGTCATCTGATAGTGTTGATTGTGTTTTAACTAGGGCTGTCAAATGATTAATCACGATTAATCGCATCCAAAATAAAAGTTTGTGTTTACATAGTAAATGTGTGTGTACTGTGTATAATTATTTTATATATATAAATACATACACATGCTTGTATATATTTAAAAAATATTTGCATGTATATACTATATATAGATTTATATATAATTTATATTATATATAAATATAAATATTTTATATATAAATAACACATTTTTCTTAAATATATAAATGCACGTGTGTGTACTTATATATACAAAATAATTTTACACAGTACAAACACATTTATTATGTACCACAAACTTTTATTTTGGATGCGATTAATCGTGATTAATCATTTGACAGCCCTAGTTTTAACATAATCATAATTTCACAATCATTTGACCTGAATCACTGAACTAATATAGAACAATTTAAATTTACGTTATTAATTATAGCAGCACTGGTCTTGATCAGCATAATATTTTTAGCCTTTTCAATGAAACTAAACTATCAAATAAATAAAAAGGAAACTTCTGAACATATCTAATGTAGGCGCACACAGACATCAAGAATTAGCGTATGAATCTCAGCAATGGTGACAAACTCATCAACATAAGCTCATTATTTATTCATGCAGAAATGCATGATGGGAGCCATGAATGAGTTTTGATTGGTGGCACCCAGAATGCACTGCAACATGCTTTATATTTGTCACCATTGTTGAGATTCACAGGCTGATTCTTGATGTCTGTGTCTAAAATCTAAACCAAAACAGAATAGACTTTTTTATATATGAAACATTTGATTACATTGTAAAAGTTAAAACCATAATGCTGTACAAGGTCAGTGCTGCTACAATTAATAACATGAACCTAAATTGGGCTCTATATGAGTTCAGTGATTCAGGTCAAATGATTGTGAAATTATGATTATGTTAAAATAATCAACACGGTAACACTTTATTTTGATGGTCTCTTTTGAACATGCTATTGACTATAAGTAATTTTGCAACTACATGTCAACTTAATCTAACCCTACCCCTACCAGTCTATTAATACTCTACTAATACTCTACTGAGAGTTAGTAGACATGTAGGAGCAACGTTACTTATAGTCAACAGAATGTGTTTAAAGGGACCATCAAAATAAAGTGAAACCATCAACACTATCAGATCACCTTTTCTATTTGTTCATCCGGCTGTTATAACTCACGTACAACAGCCAAACAAAGTCTAAAATTAATGATTTAAGGGTCAAGTGCCCAACTAAAGCAAATACTGATCACCATAACGGTGACTTAAAATTATGGTTTTCTCCTTCCGTGATTCTGCTTGTTAACATCAGGTGTCTTCAATGTTGGCAATAAAAAAAAGAGTTCTTAATTCATCTTTGACGTAAGTCTGTTATTCAGATATTTTTGTTTTAAAAAGTGTGTAAATTTTACTCATTTTAAATGGTTAACTTTTAAGGAATTAATTTGGTTAATTATTACTCAATTCTAATGTGTTAAATTTAATTAATAATATTGCTTGTAATCTGTTGCCTCAATTTTATTGATTAGATTTAACATATTTATTAGTATTCATTTTTACAATGCAGGGGGACTTTTAAAGTATACATTTTTTCAACTGTGCTTCCAGATAATATTAAATTAATTAAATAAAAGGCCACTAAAGTGCACTTAAAGAGAGTACATGACTATGTTTCTTAACACACTTAAATATTCTGTTTGCAGTAATGTCAAATTAAACGTTTTTATACATTGTAATCATGTTGAATAATCTTTTGGTATATTCAAGCATACTAGAGCATATGTATAACGTATTATAATTATACCTGCAATGTGTTATTCTATATTACATTTAAATGAAAATATATTTTAAATGTACAAAACTGTAACTTCATCATTACAAATGTGTAACTGAATACTTAAATACATGACATACAAATTCAATAGAAATAACATTGAAGTATATTTTAGTTTACCATAAATGCTTATCAGTAAAGTCTAAAGTACATTTTACCAAAGATCAATAAATAATAACCAATAAATATTATCTTAGGCATCTTCAGTTTGTCTGCTAATAGATGTATCAGGTTCTGCACAAAAAAAGGCAGAACCAGCCAAAAGTTGGAAGGTTTTTATGCTTCGCTTAATGATTCGCTAAACTGACAAGAGGAGCAGAGAGAATATGACCTTGTGTTACATTTCAGAGCCAAGAAATTTCAAAGCTTGAAATCTGATTTCCTCGTAAAGACTCGTACTGGGTGATATAACCACATTCCCTTCGGAGCCGGATTCCTTTCACTGCATCACTTCTCAGGAAGGATCACAGCAGATCCGAGTGGTGTTAACTGGCATCGCTCTGGTGAAAAAGTACTGCACTTTACTGTAATTAGTATATAAACTGTACTTTTAGATAATACAATATTAATTCAATAAAAGGCCACTTAATAGGGAGACACTTATGTTCCTTAACACTTCAGTGCACTTTTAAAATGTGAACACTTTATTTTGTTGGTCCCTTTTGAACGTGCTATTGACTATAAGTAACTTTGCAACTATATGTCAACTAACTCTCTGTAGAGTATTAGTAGACTGTCTGCTTAATATCTGCTAACTCTTTATTGTGAAGGTCCTCCAACAGACACTCTACTGACTATAAGTAATTTTGCAACTACATGTCAACTAACCCTAACCCTACCAGTCTATTAATACTCTACTAATACTCTAATGAGAGTTAGTAGACATGTAGGAGCAACGTTACTTATAGTTAACAGAATGTGTTAAAGGGACCATCAAAATAAAGTGAAACCGAACTTTGTAATAATGTCACGTAACTTTACTTTTCATTTTAATAATTGTTTTAAAATTACTGCTGTGCTTTAAAAAGCCACGCTTTGCTTATTTTGATATGTCGACTAACCTACTAAAGCACATGTAAAGTACTTGATTTTATTTGTAGTGTGTCATTTAATATTACGTTTAAAGCTTATACATTTTACATGTAGTTAATTGCAACTTCATCATTGCAAATGTGTAATTATACCAAATATGTAAATACACAACAGTTTCAATAGCAATGGCATCAAAGTGTATTTTAGTTTACCATAAACGCTTGTCAGTATTCTTTAACTATTTTTCTATAAGACAGAGAAGAAATTATGAAATTACATATAAAAATGTACTCAAGTGAGTCAAAAAGCACTCTAAAGGTCAGCTAATTGCAATTAACATGCAATTAAGTATTTGAAAACATTATATACATTCAGTTTGCACTTACAGGTGTATTATTTCCATATCAAGCACTCGTTTTAAAAGTATATTAAAGTGCACTTGTTTTTCATGAGGGTGATTAATAAGATCCCCTGAACCGCTGGTTCTTCGAGTCGCTGTTAAAGTGATGGAGAATCTGCAATGCTGATGTTACAATGTAATGATAGTCTGAGCCGTTGCGGTTCTGGACCTCCTTCATTTTATTATTTTTTATTATTTTAACTTCTCATTGGATGCCATCCATCTTGAAAGATGCAGATAGCACAAGATTGACGCACGAATGGTAGCTCAGAAAGATCAAAATACATGAGGAGAAGCACATAATATAATATTAGCAATCATTTGCATTAGATTTCTCAAGAGGACCATTAAGTCAGAAGAGCCTCTTAACAACAAAATTTGTTCTGGAGTTGGTCATTTCCTCTGATGCAAAACGTCATTAGTTATTGTGCGTATTAATGGAGAATGAGATTTGAGAGCTCATGGATGGGAAGAATTTTGTGACTGTTCATTGTTCCTTATGCAAAGCTTAACTAAATGTGTAACTTTAATATTTGCATGAATGTTACATCACTCTTCCCAAGCAAGGAAAGTCACTGAATGATTAACTTGTTTGAGGAACATACAAAAAAAAAAATGTATTCCCATATTGGGATGATGGATCTCACACCCCAGAGAATCTGAATGCTTTAGGGTATCGGTTCACGACTCCCAGAGATCAAATGTTCTGTCCTTATTTAGCCTGTGACGCAAGTGATGTGTGCAACACATGTCTATTGATTAAAAGACAACACCTGAAACTTGCAGAGAGGAAGAGGGGTGAACAGCTACACTATACACTCTACCCATTTCTACCCAAATCCTGTGTTTTGGGTCATGTTTTTTGGGTTATTTTTTCAGTGTTTGGGTAGTTTTTGTGTTACCCAGATCCTGGGTCAGACTCAGAGGTGTAAAGTCCAGGTTTAGAAAGTAAAAGTCCTCCTCGGTATTTTGTTCCAATCACCTGGATTTGCTAATTAGCACAGTTTTTCAGAAAGGAGAGAGAACTAATTGGTGAAATCAGCTGGATGAGTTCATGGGTGGAATAAACATATGCAGGACTTTTACTTTGGGTTATTTTTTCAGTGTTTGAGTAGTTTTTGTGTAACCCACATACTGGGTCAGACGTAACAACCCAGGGGTTGAGTTATTTTTAATGATTTATTTAGAAAATAAATTAGTTATTGTGCTGTATATTATTTGTATTTTATGCAAAGCAACATACAGGGTGATGTGAGTCACCAAAACGAGTGTCGCGTCGGTCTATTTGTGTGATTGAAATGCCTAATGCCTTGTGTAAAAAAAATGTTTACGTTTAAAGGATTTAAGTTAATTCATAATGAATTAAGGCAAAATGAATCAACCCATTATGCTGGGTTAAATAAACAACTCAATTTTCCAAATTGGGTTGGTTTTAACCCAGTGTTTTTAGAGTGTAACAATAATTGTTTTCACAAAATCTGTGTTTTGTATTATAATAATTGTGGAAGAAACATCCAGATGGAAATGCACACACGTTCTTAAGCTTATTGAAGACTCACTTTGAGCCAGTAATCACTGTGTGAATCCATAATATCGCGCTGTGCAGAGGTCACAGAGAGATCTTTGGGAAAACGCCATCTCTCAATTGGATTTACAGAAAGGCGTGAGCGGAGCTCAATTCTTCTGCGAATGTGCGTCATACCAGAGTCACGGGGAATTTATACCCAGACTTGCAGATAAATTAGGAATATGTTCTACTTCCACATAACGCTGAAACTAATTGTGCTCGTTCTTCTGGCCTGAAACAGAGATGTTCAGAGATGCACAAATGTCTTCTGCAGCAAATGTCTGTTTAAACTCCCTATTTGTATGCAAACTGTGTTTTGTCTTGTTTTAACTGAGAATATCATCGGGCGTAATGTTTGGAAGTGTTTTTGTAGCTACTACAATGCAACAGAGTAAGCTTGAGCATTAGTTACAAATAAATACACAGCCTTCTGTTGCAGAACCACTGACTGTCCAATGCTCTCAAGAGTAACACATTTCACAATAGATGTGGAGGCAGTGGATAGGCAACATTCTTCTTTACTTCCATGCATTTATGGTGAAATAAATTGCTATTTTTTTCATGTTCATTAATCCGTAGCAGCCTTTGCTCTGTTTTCAAACAGAAGGAGCCTCAGCTTGAGCTCAAGAGAGAGCCATAAAGTGTGCAGTGCACACATGCTATTTGAGCATCTCAGAATTGTTAACTGATGCATACAGAGATTTTTCATGTCCGAGGCTATAAAAAAATCTTACAGTCATTGCTTGAAGTGGTTGAGTACTCACTGATAGTACCTGTGCTTGTGTAATTTAGTCCCTGAGGTTCGTACCACCGCTTTTTAGAGTCTGTAACTTCAATCTAAGGCAATGGGTGATTCAGGGCTTGTTGAGTTAAGTGCTCGATGTGAGCAATTTCACGTATTTAACACCAGCAGCTTGTTTTGAGTATGTTTGTTTGACTAGTGCAACAGTGCTTACACTTTTTCAGCAAATATTTTTCCTGTAGGGATTTTCGAAAAGTCTTCATTAAAGACTACTGTTGGTTTGTCTGCCGTCTTTGTGTATTGCCTTTATTGTTGCTTGTTTATTGTAAAGCGTCCTTGAGCTCTGGAAAGGCGCTATATAAATAAAATTCATTATTATTATTATTATTATAAAGAGTTTCAAGCTACGATCCAAACAAATCAGCAACGAGCTGAAACACGACATTACAAACTATGAGTTGAAGCAAAAATCAACAGTTTTTTAAGTTGAAATAAGAAATAAGTTGAAATAGTGCAGGTTTATAGCTTTAACAACCTCGACAGAGTAGGTCTGTCTTAAAGTTATCGTTATAAATATGTCTTTAAGTTAGCGCTAAAAATCAATTCCACTATGGAGAAAACTAATGGATTTTTTTTTTTTTTACTTCAGGAACTTGTAACTAGAATAAAACAAACACAATAGCAAAATTAAGCTGGACGTTAACATCTCGGGTTACGACTGTAATCCTTGTTCCCTGAGGAGGGAACTCAACACTTCGTCATTGGAAACGCTCCCTTAGCGTGCGCCTCTTAAGTATGAATGAAAATAATCCAATCCTGACTGGTGTTGCGTCATGACGTAACATGTGACGGCACATAAAAGTAAAAGGCTGTAAAACCCGGACTCCCTGTCTGGTAGGGGAAAACTTTCTATGGCCCCTTTGACCAGTAGATCCTGTACCTCTTGTTCCATAACCCGAGCCTGTTCTGGAACCACTGCAGTCGGTACCACCCCAGCGAACTTGGGGGGTCGGTGACCGAACTGCAGTCTGTAACCACTTTTAATTATATTCAGGACCCACATAGATATATTCTTATATGCCATTCTTCTACAAAATCTACTAAGGGAACCAGCCCCTCGAGACTGGACTCGGGTGTTTTTCGAGCACTGTTCCCAACCTCCTAGAGGAAGAAGTTGAGAAAGATTTTCTGACCGTAGTCGTGCCCTATTGCAAGCTTTTGGGGCGAACGCCACGGTGTGCGTTCGCTGGAAATCGATGTGGCCCGAAGCGTCCAGGACGGCGGGACACCATCTTTTTCCCAAGGGCTCCGCTGTGAGAACAACCTTGATTGGTCCACAGCGGGGGAGGACAGTCCTCAGAGGTCCTACCACTTCAGTTAGGACCTCTTTCCCGAAGCCCTCTTTGCCTGAATGACAGCCCTCAGGTCGCCCTTCTGGTTGGAGGACTTTGCGTGAGAGCGTTTCCTCTGTTGTCAAGCTCCCGCAGGAGGGGCTCTAGAGGCAACGCTCTCTTTCTGCTCTTGCTGGTTGACGACTGAGGCTGGCCACTTGGACCAGCCCTCCGAGACTGTTGGTGCGCTGCTGACTGTTTTTTCGCCTCCTGAAACCTGTCGACGACAGTAGTAACTGCATCGCCGAACAGGCCAGAAGGCGATAGTGGAGCAGAAACAGAAAAGATTTGTCTTTATCCTTTATAGACAGACAAATTCAGCCACAGATGTCTCTGCAGTGTCCCTGCGCGGTTTGCTGGGCAGCGCCGCGGCTTTAAGCGAAGATGCCGCTTCAGGAGAAAGATAGCTCGCTAAAGCTTCCTCCATCTGCTGCATCTTGCCATAACCCGCCTCTCTCGCAGCCACCACATTACTATAATCATATACTGTAGGTGATGAGATACGAGACGAACCGCGGGGATCACGAGCTTGGCCGTCATCATTGAAGACAGCCAAGCCACACAACATGCGTGTCCCCACCCGTGATGAATCTAGGGCAGGGGTGCACACACTTCGTATACTGTTCGCTCGCCATTTCGATAATATAGTACTGAGATCAGACAGACAACACCAAATATGACAGACAACAACAGAGAGCGCTTGCTGAAGAGCGAAAGCTAATGTGTGTGTGTGCCGGCGTCACTTTTATGTGCCGTCACATGCAGGGACGTGCACAGGGGGGTTGCTCAGGTTGCCCGGGCAACTGCCCATTGCCCTTCTCTACTCACGTTGCCCTTCCGAGGGGGAAAATAAATAAATAGTCCAATAGATGCAGAATTTCAGTAGGCTTAGATAAAAGATCAAAACAAAAAACAAAAAAATCGCAAAGCCTCATTCACTTCCATTCGGGCACCGAAAGTGAAAGTCAGTGGGTTAAGGGCAAAACTCTGTTTCCGTGGCTGCAGCGCTGCACGCGACCGGTGAAGCAGTCGATTCTGTTCCCTACCCGAATTCGTGTTCCCTTTACGCAATCATAATACAAATCATGCGTAGTTGCCGAGTTACCATACGTACCATCAGAACTGAATACAAGCAAGAAGCACAACTGAATGTACGGGAAGCCAAAAGGTTAAAAAAGGATTGTATTTTTTCCCGAAATCTAAGCGTTTAATTATTTATTTGATTAGAAGCGAGTTTTCCCCCATCCGTCAATTCAATCCAGATTATTTATTTTCAAATTTAAAAAAATACAGAATAAAAAAATTAACAATCATTAAAAAAAAAACAATAAACAATAATATGAGGAACTCTTTTTCTCATGTGTATTTTGGTGGCATTTAACACATTGTTAATACATTTTGTATACGATTTACAAAGTTGTATATCATAAACCTGTCATCTCTGACGTTTTGCAATCTTTATAAATAAGACCATAATATGAGGCATTGAGTTTGGACATAAACACGGTCAGATAAGGCAATTTGTATGGGCAAAATTCAACTGAATATATTCAGACATAAAGCAAAAAAGTGCAAGATTAATTCAATTCACAGAAATATTAGTGGAGTGTGAGACTATTTTATTATGCTGCAGTGTAGCAAGACAATTAAATGTTTTTTTTCTTTTTTTTTTCTTTTTTGTTGAAATGGCCCCTAATAGGCGGCTTCTCCTTTGAAGTTTTGCATGTTGTTTAGTATGTAAATTTGGAGAAACCTATCAGTGACTTGATAGGATATTGATAGGGATATTGATGTAGGGATTTTCATGACTCAAGTCATATTTTTCTGTGTTATTATTAGTAGTAGTTAAGGTGATTGCTGTATTTCAGTTTTTTACTTCTTTGTGTATATATATTTTAATAAAGACCCTGTTATTCTCAGTCCTTCATATAGCCCGTGAGTTGTTTTTTTGTGAGTTGCCCTTTTTTCAGGTCAGAGCAACTGCCCCTCAAAATTCCTGTGCACGTCCCTGGTCACATGTTACATCATGACGCAACACCAATCAGGATTGGATTAGTTTCATTCATACTTCAGAGGCGCACGCTAAGGGGAGCGTCCCCAAAGAGTCGCTTTCAATGACGCAGTGTTGAGTTCCCTACGATAGGGAACTACATTAAATTGGTTACATGAAGCAAAACAAGAAAACTCCCTAATGTGCATGTTTTTCAGGCCAGGGAAATCAAAATAATTTTATTATTAAAAAAATATTAGCTTACACTTCATTTCGGTGGTTCACTTTAGATATTCTACTGACTATAACTATGCAACTACGTCAATTTATTCTACTATCCCGAACCCAAACTTTTCAAACTAAAAAAAAAAAAAAAAAACTAACTTTAAAAACTCTAACCTTAAAAAGCTACTTATAGTTAATAGAAAGTGGACCACTGAAGTAAAGTATAACCAAATATTATGGTTAATGTTATTATTATTTATCGTTATACATATCAGTATGTAATTTCTCTTAAAACACCCCAAATTGAAATCAAATGTGTACATTTTTATTCATCATACATTTCTTTGATCAAAGACCTGACTCTTCTTAGTTCTTTTGACTTCAGGTGTGGAAAAACAAAAAACAAATACAAGCAAGTATAACTTACTTCAAGTGCAGCTTTACTGAGTGACCTTTAAATCATATGAACTTAAACTCAAAACCTAGTAAGCAATCCACAAAACCTGTATAATGTATCAAAAGTTAAGTTAAGTTTCCCGTAAATTGTCAACGTTTAGAATTACACTAGCACATAGGGTAGAGAATGTTAAAGCTACAGATTGTTCACAACCCAGTTTATGGGACAGATCACACCTTCAGACACTTTTCACTTCTAAAATCGTATCACTCTTCCTCCCCTGTCACATAATCCAATTCTTGGGGTAATAATAGCACAGGAAAAAAATACAATGAGGGGATGGAGCTCTTGCAATATTTATACAGACACGTTATGCAACCGTCTGACGTCGGACAAGAGGCCAGAAACTGAGTCCACATTCCTCGCGAGTCGAACTCCTGTGGAGAGGCCTGGGTGAAGAATGTCAAACTAACATTATTTTTCTCCAGCAAGGCCTTGGCTCGAGTGTGAGGTTACTAGGTTAGCATGGCGAATCAAGAATCTCATGATGAGGACTTATAACACATATTTTAGACTTTTCTGAATTAGGTGGAAAGCTACTGGGCTTTTTACACTCGGTCACTCATGCATTACTGCTTATACTGTGTCTGACCACTTCTGAAAGTGTTTGCATCCCAAACCAGATGAGAGTTTGAGAAGAGGAATTCATTTGCACACACACAGCATTATGAAAAATGCTTACTTAAACTTTGCAATGTGTCTGCTCATGAGATCAGTGCATCTGGCACTGCTCCACCTTTTAATATGAGTTTCTTTGTGTCACAGCTGACAGCTTTGTGGACACCAGAGTTTTAATCTCATCTTGTGGTCTTTCTGATCTCATCCACACTTTTCTATCTGTTCATTTTCCACTTTATAATCTAATGACGGCAAAAACGCCAAGAATGAAACTGCATATGACAAATATATTATTTTTTCTATTATATTTTATATGGTTTTTGTAGCAATCATATGTAAAACAATATATACTGTATATATTGTTTATATTTGCAAGTTTATCAAAACAACCTACATACAAAAATCCTGCGTGCTTAAATATATTTCTTAGTATTTTAAAAATGCTTTTGAAATGCAGGAACCCAGAGCGTATATGAAAGGAGGGAGAAGGAATTAAATGTGTGAAAGGTGGAAAGGTGGTCTTTAAAATAATTTTTCGCCATGAAATCAAAATTGAGAATTGTTCAGAATATTGCATTATTTATTATAAATGATTTATCTGTGCACATCATTATTTTTTGCAGCTCATCTCTTCTCTTCTCTGATGACGAGGTGACAGAGGTAAACCTGTCAATCACATGAGATCAGCCAATAGCAAACCAGAACCATCCAACAGCTCTGTCACGTTCTCTCATAATCTCCCTTTCTGTCGAAGCGGGATGTTTATCCTTGCTTGGTTCAGATTATGATTTTTCTTTTTTAAAGAGGGACCCAATTGGGTGGGTGATTATTTTGATGCTTTCTGTGTGATTATTTTGATCCACAGATTGATTTGATATCCTTCACAGGGATTTTAGTTCTAAATATAGACTGAAATTTTAAAACACAATAAAAGGATTGAAGACTTGTACATTTTGCAGTTTAAAGTCACGCACACCATGCACTTTATTATTTTAGCAAAGTGGGGTAAAGTAGTTGAAAAATCTAGACTGATCATGACATGCATTTTAATTATCGATTGCATTAAAAATGAAATTGCAAGACTTCAGTATTAATATTACTGTAATATTGCTGCCATGTTTTTGCATTGCAATTCTTGTAACATATATATTGTTTCCCCCTATTTCTTTCAAATTAAAAAGATTTTAAAATAATTTTATCTCAAAAACAATATTAAATAATTTTTCCAGTAAGTAGGTATGTAAAAATCATGACTACTGTACATTATCCCTTCTGTTCATCTTGTTTTAAAGTCCCCCTGTGGTGAAAATCAAGGTTTTAATGTTGTTATGTCTATGTGGTGTTTTTAATATGCTTTAAGACAAATGTGTAAATTCATAAGTCGACAGCATTGCTGAGTATTTTCCCCTTAAAACTGCAGTGAACCAAAGACAGTCTCAAAAACACGGTTTGAAATCGCTGGTGTTTCTGACGTCACAAACTACCTTGTAACCAATCAGATCAACGTGTGATCGTCAACCAGTGGATCTCTGAGTGAGTGAGTGAGTGGAGGCGGGCTCATTTGCATATTCATAGAACCACGTATACTAAATTAAGCAAGGGTGTCGAGTTACATTCAAGCGATTTTAAGGGATGATGAATTTTATTCAAGGAAAAAACGTTTTAATAATTATGATGATTCTTAATGTATATAATTATTGACTACAGGTGGATCTCTAAACGCTGCTTATTGGAACTGTTATATTTCAAGAGAGCTAAAGAAATATATAAACTGAATATTTTCTGTCTAATGATTTACTTACGTGGCAAATAGCTAAGCAGCATAATGTGCAATCACTTGGTTGATATTGCAAAATATACCATTTCAGGTCTGTTTCACATCATGGTCTTAATTTGCAGTGACTCTTCCATTGTCCATTACATACATTAAACTCGATTTAACATATTTTAACATATTAAATCCATTCCCCCACCCTGTGTTTGATATTCATTTCCCCCATCATGCCCGAGTCTGAGACACAACACTGCTTGACATTGAAACGACACAAATGGACTGAAGAAATGAGAGCAGAGACTTTGTGCTCCATCTCTCACAGGCTTCACTTTCAACCTCAAAAACAAGCTCACCAGTGGGAGATAAAAATAGGCGGTGGGCATTGTGACTGCTCTGAGGCTGAGCTTTATTTAGATGTAAGTAGGGCAGATTCAGATCTTAGAAAGATAAATGAAGGTGTGCTGCATCACACAGGTTCTCTGTGCGAGTTGTTCATCTTCTCTCATTTAACAGGTGGAGGGGGATCAATGTCTCGCTCGAGTTCATCAGGGCTCACATTTATTTCTTGTCGAGTTTAAGATCAGATTTCCAGTTCAAACACATCTTTGAGAAGACAGTTCTTTACACTGACCTGTGCTATTATTTGAAAGGACTTGAAAAATAAAATCATCCCATAATTTACTCACCGTCAAGCCATCCTAGGTGTTTTTGACTTTCTTCTTTCAGCCAAACACAATCGGAGTTATATTATACAATAATTCTTCCCAGCTTTATCATGGGAGTGAATGGTAGCCAAGATTTTGAAGCCCCAAAACACGCATCCATCCATCATAAAAGTAATCCATTGGGTTAATAAAGGCTTTCTGAAGCGAAGCGGTGTGTTTTTGTAAGACAAATATCCATATTTATAACTTTATAAGCCATAATCACCGGCTTCTGATAATGGATCTTAGAGTGACCTCTGACCTCGGCAATAAACTCAAGCTCCTTCATAGACTGTAAAAAAAATGGACAAAGCGTCTGTGACGTCACCCATAGACTTTCTGAATAACGGTTTTGAAGCCGTTTATGGCCGGTATGGGCGGCGCCATGTTTGAAAATCTTGGGAAATCCAAACCCCGCCCCCCTTCGGGCCAATCCATATATGGGTAAAAAGGCTTTGTGTGAGACTGAGCCGGCCGGTGGACGCGCGCGCGCCTCTTCAGCCAAGCAGCGGCAGCTCTCTGTAACGTTACACGATCAACTGGCAGACTAGGCTAGCTACAGTACTACATTCACTGCAAAGCTGCTGAAGAGTACAACCCATTTTAAATTACATGCGTGTTTCACAATGTTTTTGTGACACAGAGAAAACATCTCAACAATTTCTGAAAGTGAACAGTGTTTTACTGTGTAGCATAAGTGTTATTTTAACATCAGTGTAAAGCACAGCGTTTAGGGTTTTTCAGGTTATCCTAAATTAGGTTTATTTAACAACAGAAACTGAATAATCAAATGTAATATTGTGTTATAAGTGAGTGATTTTCTCTCTGTCTTTTGTTCATGGACCCCATTATTGCAAGCCATTGCGATATGCATAGGCAGACGCATTTACAGTGTTTCAAACGTCAGTTATAACCATAAGTAAAGTACCTCGGACGCTAACTTATCTGGGGCGATTGAATGCTAACTGTTGCAGTGCCACTGCCCTACGTGAAACAGTAGTGGAATGTCACTTAGACTTACCGTAAAAAATGGAGCGAAGTACTCCAGTGTCGGTTAGTGCAGTTTATAGCAGAGCAACCCATTTTATGTACGATATTTCAATACAAATGTTCAGAAAGGATCCAGAGGTGTATGATGTGTTCTGTCAGATCATGGCCGAGACGTCAAATTTCAGGAATTCCACTCGGCACAGCCCGTTATCAGCTGTCAATCAAGCTGTCAATCAAAGTTAACCACGCCCTTATTTGTCATACATTTTATATCTAAATAGGATCTAAACAAACGAGTTAGAAAAAAATTCACCCCCCTCACAGTCGTCAGGCACTCGGAACCTATCGAAAACTATAATAAAAGTCCATGGGACCAACCTGTAAAAACATGAATTTATGCTGTGAAAACGGACATTTTAACATGGGGGCCTATGGACATTTGCTCCCTTTTGGGACCTGCCCCTAGCGGATTTTCGATGTATTGCAGTTTTTCGCACTTCCGGGTAGGCTTCATTTCTCAGATTGGAATGTTGCCGCTTGAGCTCCTCCCACATTTCTCTTTAAAGAATTTCGTTTTAGACTTCTAATTTGTGACTGGTGTTTTGTTTTTCTCTATACTCTGCACTTCCGCATTCATCAATATGTCATGTGTCGGGTCAGAGGTTACTCGTCGTCATATGTCGGGTCAGAGGTCACTCATCATGCGTCGGGTCAGAGGTCACTCGTCATATGTTGGGTCAGAGGTCACTCATCACGCGTCGGGTCAGAAGTTACTCGACATGCGTCAGGTCAGAGGTCACTTGTCATGCGTTGGGTCAGAGGTCACTTGTCATGCGTTGGGTCAGAGGTCACTCGTCATGCGTTGGGTCAGAGGTCACTCATCATGCGTCGGGTCAGAAGTTACTCGTCATGCGTCGGGTCAGAGGTCATTCGTCAGATGTCGGGTCAGAGGTCACTCATCATGCGTCGGGTCAGAAATTATTCGACATGTGTCGGGTCAGAGGTCACTCGTCAGGTGTTGGGTCAGAGGTCACTCATCATGCGTCGGGTCAGAAGTTACTCGACATGCGTCAGGTCAGAGGTCACTCGACATGCGTCTGGTCAGAGGTCACTCATCATGCGTCGGGTCAGAGGTCACTCGACATGCGTCGGGTCAGAGGTCACTCGTCATGCGTGTGGTCAGAGGTCACTCGTCATGCGTCGGGTCAGAGGTCACTCGTCATGCGTGTGGTCAGAGGTCACTCGTCATGCATCGGATCAGAGGTCGCTCGACATATGTCGGGTCAGAGGTCACTCGTCATCTGTCGGATCAGAGGTCGCTCGACATGCGTCGGGTCAGAGGTCGATCGTCATGAGTCGGGTCAGAGGTCACTCGTCATGTGTTGGGTCAGAGGTCACTCATCATGTGTCGGGTCAGAAGTTACTCGACATGCGTCAGGTCAGAGGTCACTCGACATGCGTCAGGTCAGAGGTCACTCGTCATGCGTCGGGTCAGAGGTCACTCGACATGCGTCGGGTCAGAGGTCACTCGTCATGCGTCGGGTCAGAGGTCACTCGTCATGCGTCGGGTCAGAAGTCACTCGACATAAGTCGGGTCAGAGGTCACTCGTCATCTGTCGGATCAGAGGTCGCTCGACATGCGTCGGGTCAGAGGTCACTCGTCATGCGTCGGGTCAGAAGTCACTCGACATAAGTCGGGTCAGAGGTCACTCGTCATCTGTCGGATCAGAGGTCACTCGACATGCGTCGGGTCAGAGGTCACTCGTCATGCGTCGGGTCAGAGGTCACTCGTCATGCGTCGGGTCAGAAGTCACTCGACATAAGTCGGGTCAGAGGTCACTCGTCATAAGTCGGGTCAGAGGTCGCTCGACATGCGTCGGGTCAGAGGTTGATCGTCATAAGTCGGGTCAGAGGTCGCTCGACATGCGTCGGGTCAGAGGTTGATCGTCATAAGTCGGGTCAGAGGTCGCTCGTGATGCGTCGGGTCAGAGGTCGCTCGTGATGCGTCGGGTCAGAGGTCGCTCGTGATGCGTAGGGTCAGAGGTCGCTCGTGATGCGTCGGGTCAGAGGTCGCTCGTCATGCGTCGGGTCAGAGGTCGCTCATCATGCGTAGGGTCAGAGGTCGCTCGTGATGCGTCGGGTCAGAGGTCGCTCGTGATGCATCGGGTCAGAGGTCTCTCGTGATGCGTCGGGTCAGAGGTCGCTTGAGATGCGTCGGGTCAGAGGTCGCTCGTCATCTGTCGGGTCAGAGGTCACTCGTCATGCGTTGGGTCAGAGGTCACTCGTCATCTGTCGGGTCAGAGGTCACTCGTCATGCGTCGGGTCAGAGGTCACTCGTCATGCGTCAGGTCAGAGGTCATTCGTCATCTGTCGGATCGGGTCAGAGGTCACTCGTCATCTGTCTGGTCAGAGATCACTTGTCATGCGTCGGGTCAGAGGTCGCTCGTCATGCGTTGGGTCAGAGATCACTCGTCATGCGTCAGGTCAGAGGTCATTCGTCATCTGTCGGGTCGGGTCAGAGGTCACTCGTCATCTGTCGGGTCAGAGGTCATTCGTCATCTGTCGGGTCGGGTCAGAGGTCACTCGTCATCTGTCGGGTCAGAGATCACTCGTCATGCGTCAGGTCAGAGGTCACTCTTCCGCCAGAACTTGACTCGTGTGCGGCCGTTTACCGGAAGCCAGTGATTATAGTTTATAAAGTTATAAATATGGATATATTTTCTTACAAAAATGCACTTTTATGATGGATGGATGCAATTTTTTGTCTTCAAAATCTAAGTTACTATTCGCTCCCATTATGAAGCTTGGAAGAGCCAGAATTTTCCTTTCAATTATATTTTGTTAGCTGTGTTCTGAAAGTCTGCATGAACCGGAGGTTGTGACCAACTTTATTTCAGTATTGCATCATTTCTGAGTGAAAGAGTGATAAAAATAGTTCTGCCCAACCCAGCAAACATCATCAGCAGAGAAGAAACGCCAAACTTTTACGTTTACCGTTTACCACTGTGCGCTAAGTAAATAGTGTCCATTTTGATTTCTTGGAGTCTATAAGGCAAAAAAACATTTGCCTTTATTGATCCAAAAAGGCATTCAAATGTAATGAATGTTATAGGTATAATAGGCTTTTTTTTTTATTCCTAAGGTTTGGCATGAAACTTGATCTAGACGTGTGATATTAAACATACTGTGTGATATTAATAATCCGCTTTTAAAAATGGATTTATATTCTGCTGCATATATTAGTGGCTGCTTCATTTCAAAGTTGGTCTGACTGGTATTTTTCTCCACTGTGCAGTGTAGTGTAACTCCCATTCAAGTTTCTCATGATGTATATCTACAGTTGATACATATTGCACGGGGTAAATATTGGTATTACTTTCTATAGATATCATGGACCATATTACTCATAATCCATATGTATGATGCACAAAACCATATGTGATAGGGCTTTTATTTTTAGCACCATTAAAGCCTTGCCCTTGTGGGTTTTTTATAGTCTGGTTTTGCAGATGGCCAGTCTTCACAGACACATGTGCAGAATACTAAATGATTGTGATGAGTCATTCCACTGCAGATCCTCACGGTTTTCGCTGACCGACGGCAGGGACTGTGTGTGTGGATAGAGAACTCATAGATAGACAATATGTTATGCAGATGGGATGTAAATAACAAAACAAACCAAAAAAACAGGTTGCATTAAAAAACAGCAGATTATTGGTGCATTCAAGTCCTCCAGTAAAGTTCATATTTACAAGTTGGGAAGTCGCAATTTCAACATCAGGTTCGTTCAAGTCACTTTTCGTCTGAGCAAGATGGCGGTGGACCTTCTCTTAACTCTTTCCCGCCTGCATTTAAAACATGTTGCCAGCTAGCACCAGCATTTTTTATCATTTTCACAAAATGTTCATGGCCCAAAGAATATTTTGTTGTATGAATATACAATACATACAGTATGTCAAAAGAAATAGTGGTAACACGTTATTTCAATTGTCCACTTTAGACATTCTACTAACTGTAAGTAATAGTTGCAAAGTTACTTAGTCAGTATAATGTCTGTTGAGAAGCATCACAATAAAGTGTTAGCAGATATTAAGCAAACACAAGACTTTAATGAGAGTTAGTTGACATTGTTGAAATAAAGTGTAACCAGAAGAACAGCAGAGCCTCTGAATATGTATATTGTATCTGCATGCATTCTTTTTGTATCAACACTTGAACTGTCATTTTTAAAAAAGCAACATTTTGAACAAAAAGCTGAGAAAAGATACGTCCGTATTCAGAACGGTGATAAAAACATCGACGGAGTCCATCAACATCCACATATTTTACAGTCATTTCCCTCTTCTTGGGTTCGAGATTTAATCTGGTAACGTTAGGCAGTTTTGATTTATATGCTGTTGTGTTTGGTGATGACGTAAGCTCAGAGATCTGCTGTCCTGCACAACTCTCTGTGATATTCCCGTGACGCTGAAGAGCTTGATTAGCTGGTTCTGCTGTGTTTGATTAGGGTTGGAGTTCAATTCTGCTTGAAGATCGTCCCCATACAGCAGTGAAAACAGGGATCGCCGAAGCATTGTGTTACAAATGATGAAAAATCTTGTCAAAGGTGCATTATTTTTGATTTAGCTTCTTTTCATAATTGACACATTTTTGCAAAACACTGTTATTGAACTGAACTGAATCAACATTGAACTGACTCAAAGTGAATAATGACTATTGTCTTCTGTAGAGTTGCATATAGATAAATTGAACTCATTTCAAACATGTTTGCAGATAAACAGTATTTGTTTTTTGGAATATGGGAGCTTTTTACTAGCCTGGGTTTCCCCAATCACAGAACAGGGAGGGAACCAATCACAGAACAGGGAGGGAACCAATCACAGAACAGGGAGGGAACCAATCACAGAACAGGGAGGGAACCAATCACAGAACAGGGAGGGAACCAATCACAGAACGGGTGAAAGCAGTTTGTTTACATCTATGGATCCAACATGGCAGCAGACGCAAAGTTACCTTTCGATGCGGCCTTAGATATTCTTCTAAGTAGTTTAGAACGCAAGTTTATTTTGAACAAAGAGCAACTTTTCTGTCGCTCTACATACAGTACGTCATCTGGTATAATTGAAACGATTGGCTATGATCTACGTACAGGCGCATTTGATAGACATTCGTAGCACCCAATAAACGGCTCTGGGCATTCGTAAACCACACCTCAAATACGAGAGATTGAACATGTGTTTCCCAGACCCACGTCTCAATGAGACTAGGTCTGACGTTAGCCAGGCTAGCTTTTTACAGCAAAGTCATGAAAAAAACAGGACTTTTGGGATGGCCATCGCTGACCTTGGGATTCCTCAGAGCTAATGCAGGGGTATAAGAAATAGCTCTTAAAGGGATAGTTCACCCAAAAATGAAAAAAACTGTCAGTAATTACTCACCCTCATGCTGTTCCAAATAGGGGTGTGCCGGTTTCAGAATTGGTGATGACGGTTATGATGTGAGTTAAATGTGACGGTTCATAACATAACCGTCATAGTCCGGGGGGGGGGGGACTAAGTTGTACGTAAGTTGTAAGTTGGACAACTTGGACAACTTAGTTTGAATAAACGAGCAGGCACTGATTAGCTACTTGCTCTACGTTTATTTGAAACACGCACACTAAACAAATCCTTAAAAAAAAAAAAAAAACAGGCCTATTCTGGTGGATGCGGTGATGCGGTTCATGTGGCGCTGCCAGTGAGCACCTACAATCTGTCATAAAGAACCGGCAAAAATAATGATTATGAATATGTAAAATATAGCAAGGAGATATTTTAATTGTTTATTAATAAACAAGTGTTTTCTTTGTCAGTATCTAAAAAAGATGAAGGTGACGACGATGCTGACTCGCGATCTTCGCAGTAGTGAATGCGCCAGAGAGAAATGCACATTTACATAAGCAGAGAGCAGTCTGTAGTCTGTTTTCTTTCGTTTTGAATTGTTCTGTTTAAAAGTAGACATGTCTGTGACTGTGAGGCGAGTAGGCGACCTTATACGCTGAGTTTCGGTTCATTTATGAGACGAGCTCCAGTTTACGCGCCGGCGTCTCTGTTTCGTGATTATCTATCGTCTGCTATATTTATCTTTTATTACTTCTTATTTATTAAATCCAGGCAATTGGTTGATGAAACATTGATTAAAATTAAGATACAATTAATATAAAACGAAATTCGTTTTAAAGAAAGGTTTTGTGCTTTCTGTTTGATGCCTCTGTGAAAGTTTTAAAGCATCTTTTAGTGCAGCTTTCAGAGCGCTCACGTCCATAACATTGTTTTTTCCTCATAAATGCGAACACGAAAAATTTATTAAAATGAATATTTTATGTTCTGTGGAGACTACAGTTACTCATCATTTGTATTCTGAATACCTAACGCCGGTACAAGTATTCCTCAACACTGATAGTATAACCTTATCTGTAATATATTTTAATAACACGGTTTTGGCGGTTATAGAGTTCTAATGACGGTGTTCAACTATAACCGTCGGTCTCACGGTTATATCATAACCGTCACACCCCTAGTTCCAACCCCGTATGCTTTCATTCATCTCTAGAACACAAATTAAGATATTTTTTTATTAAATCTGAGAGCTGTCTCACTCCTCCCTCCATAGGTTTCTATGTAATTGAAACTTGCCGGCCCAGAAAGTAAGTAAACACAATGTTTAAAATGGTCCAAGTGACTACAGTGGCTCAACCATAAGTTTATCAAGCGCGAGAATACTTTTTGTGCGAAAAACAAAACAAAAAATAACAACTATTCATTTTCTTCTGACTGGGCCTGTGAGTGAGTTCACGTAGTGTAACAGCGCAGCGCTTCTGGGTTGTACATCAGAACATAGGCTCACTATTGGCCGACGCTGGTCATGTGTGTGATGCTGGCCAATAGTGAGTCTACGTTCTGATGTACAACCCAGAAGTAAAAGTTCTGCCATGTGTTTATCCCACCCATGATTTGACTGATTTCACAGCTGATTTCAGATGATTTCACTAATTAGTTCTAACTTTCTTAGCCGGCAAGTTTCAGGCCCTGTTTACACGGGAACGCCAAAGAGTATAGAAGCACAAGAGGCGAAACTCTGATGCTTTTTTGGTAACAGCCACTAGGTGGCGCCTCGGTAGCGCGGCCGCCATTTTGGAGTGAAGATTCCAACTGAAGTTAATGGACAACAGCACAGATAACAGTTTTTTTAGGTAGTTTTTTCTTGCATTATTGAGTGTTTCCATTTTATGCAACTTTACACATTTACTACTATTATTAGTTACCAACTCCACTAGGCCTGAAATATATTTTGTACGTTTTAATCCCCTGGATCATGCTACAAACACGATGATCTTATAGAACATGATGCATTACATGTGTCCGTTTTCCGATAATTGCCACTTTTGTACAGTGTTTTTGTTTACATAGTCTTGCTTTAACGGTCATTAATATACGATATAAGAAGTTTACTGCAAAGCTATTCTATTTCTGTTATATATTTGTTGTCCAACATTTACATTTTAGTAGGCTACAGTTATATTTATTTGCTGAATTCATGTATTTCATTGATAACTTATTTTTGAACATATCTCGTTATTTCAACATATGCTGGGACATTCTAATCTGCATTAAGCCAAGTGTTCTTATAATGGTTTTCTATGGGAGGAAAATGCTTAATGTGTAAGCTAATTAAGCACGTTGCGTTTATATTCTGCTCATCTGATTTTTTTAAACCTACTTTATTTTGATTTTAGTATCATAATGATTAATAAATGCATGCACAATTATCCGTGAACTTTATAAATGTTGCAGATATGTTTTACTGTGCACAAAAAATGCCTTTCAACGTGCAAAATTCAGAATTAAATGAATGTGCAGCAATTTTGTACAAATAGAGAGTCTTTAGGCCTACTGTATACGTGTTGTAGCCATTAAATAAGCGCATTTAGTTTCATATTTGTTTTTTCCCCATGTTGATTATGAAAAGTGAACGGCACGCACGTGGTGGAGTAATAACTTCTTTTAATTAAACTGTTTAAGGTCGAAATAACGCTAGATTTTTAATATAAATTACAGACATGTCATCTGAGGACTATTTCTAATTTTTCTCAGTTATTTTGCTTTATTACCAGACTCAATATTTGTTCGCACATGCGCAGTCTTCAAACACGGTACTTTAAATCTTTTGACAAACTAAAATACGTAAATTACATTTGTATGTATTCTAAATAAAAGGCACAGGTTGTACTGAATGTCAGCTTGCTTATTTTGCTCAAGATAAGGATTTATTACGTCCAAATGTCATGCAATATAGAAACGATGCTTCTAACCACAGGTCGAGAGCTGTCGTTCAAACCACACAACTTTGCGATGCTGTTTGCGACTGTTCGTTGGAACGATGGTTTCGGGAAACACCGACTCGTTGAACTATGCAGATAACGACGGAACTTGCGACCATAGTTGGCTAACGATGCTTTCGGGAAACGCACCCTGGTTAGCAACTTATTTTTCTTTTTACCTAATTATTTCAACCTAAAAATGACCTCTGCACTGGACTAAATATATGTATAATATATGACTGCCGAGTCGCTTTCACCCCAAAATGGCGGAAGCACAGCGCTGCTGCTGGGCGCTGGTGTTGCAATGGAACGTTCTATTGGCTTTCACTTCTTGTAAATATACGTTCTTTGGGAACGCTCGCTGGTGAAAACGTAAAAATATTTTATCAGATGTGCCTTTCATTTACACGGCGACAGCGTTTTTGGGGCTTAAAAACGCAAAAAAAGTGAAACCACCCTCCAGCGTGGAAATCTTAAAAACGCTCCACCGTCGCGTTCCCGTCTAAACAGTAAAAACGCAAATCTGCTCACGGCGGCTCTCGTCGCGGACGCGTTTACATCACAGGCGTGCGCCAGTACAAGAAAATAACAACATGTTGGATTATTTCCATACGTCGTGCCCAGTTGCCCTCACAGCGCTGATAAACGTACAAGAGTCTTTTCAGCAGTTGTACACAATATTCTCAGATATTGGTGTTGTTGTGTGGCAGTGCTTCACATCGCCCCCTAGCGCCTGGAGTGCACACTACATCCAATTTCACACACTTTTGCGTCACCATATGCTCGCAGATTTCCCCCCCCATAACGCTCGTTTAAACGCAGAATAAGAAGTGATAACGCAACGCCACTTTTGTGTTTTCTCTTCAGATCATCTCCGTGTAAACATAGCCTCAATTACATAGAAGTCAATGGAGGAGTGAGACAACTCTCAGATTTAATCAAAAATATGTTAATTTGTGTTATTAACATGAATGAAAGTCTTACTGGGTTGGAACAACATGAGTGATTAATAAAAATTTTGGGTGAACTATCCCTTTAAATCCTGGTCAATTTATAGAGTGCATGAAGGAAATTATTTGTCAAGTGTCATTATAAAATTAACTGTATAGTATTACCCTGGAAATTTCAAGGAGACAAATTGAAATGACTGATTTATCTGAAATCCAGGACAGTGAAACGGTCAGCACTGTTTTTAGAAGTGATCAACGAGGCGCTGAACAATATGAACTAAAAAACTAAAGTCCAGAGGGTCAGAAAGTAAAAGTCCTGTTTATTCCACCCATGAACTCATCCAGCTGATTTCACTAATTAGTTCTCTCTCCTGGCTGAAAAACTGTGCTAATTAGCAAATCCAGGTGATTGGAACAAAATTCCCTGAGGAGGACTTTTACTTTCTGAACCTGGACTTTACACCTGTGACTAAAAATAAGACTCAATCCCTCATCTGGGTTGGTGTTTCTCAGAAGGGCACGCTTAAATAACAGGCTCGTGTGCATTGGTCTGAGTAGGCCTTAATCTAGAGCGAGACCCAAACTGATGTGACAAAAACATTTAAAAAACAGCATTAAAACTAATAAACATTATTTTGAATCAAAAAGTATTAAAATCTGGTATTTTTTAAGTTAAGAAAAGGAACAAGAGGGAAAAGAGAATCAATCAAACAGTGCATTGGTGTTTATTTATTTTATTTCCTGTGGGTTTGACTCATTCTACAATCTGCAGGATTACTGGAAATGCACATTTCACACAAAAGCAAACTTACTCATCTTCCATGGCGTGTAAATCCTATGAAATAAACGGAGGGTTTTAATATGTGTACTGGTAAAGCCACGAGAGCAGTGAATGGACTGCCAATATGGCCAATAGATGGAAAATATTAATGGGATAAATCCCTGAAAATGTCCATTGGTGGTTAGCTTTATACATTGAATACTTCATGTGATGGGTTTGAAATGAACTTTTTCACTCATTTAATGTCTGAAATACATACTCATTTGAAAATGGGCAAACATGCATCACAATTCTTGCATCTTTTTGTATGATTTATCAAAATTCATAGAACACATTGTAAAACATCTATAAATACTGGTATGTGGTGAGAAAAGCTGAACATGTTTTTCTGGATGAGAAAGGAAACAAAGGAGCTCATTTGTGTCTGTTTCTGCAGACAAGCATCCACAGGGACACACTAGACGACTGGTCATGAATGAGGGGCTAATTTTAGCTCTGACGTATCGGCGGATGGTTAGCTGGATCCAAATGACCACAGCACAAGACGCTCACATGGATCTCCAGGGATTGGGCTGTTATAATGGGATGGCTGGAAGGAAAAGGGCACATTGGACTAAGAACAGTGCTGATAGATTCACCTGGACACTGGATCAAACAAGAGGAAAGAGTCGAGTAGAAAAAAAGACTTAAAGAGACTCAGTGATTCTTCACAGAGAAAGATAAAAATGTATCTCACATGTGCAGTGTTGGAAAAGCTGATTCGAAACTGCATTTTGTCAAACTACTGATAATTTCATGTCCTTAAACTGAAAAACATCATGTGTAGAGTGGAGTCACTTGTAGTAAAGTTACTTGTATTTTGTTTGATTTTTTAATTGTTCATTAAAAAAAAAAAAAAAAATCAATAAAAAAAAGTATCTTACACTGCTTGTATCATATAAATATGACTGTTGATTAATTTATACAGTTTTTAAAACCAAACTGAATCAACACTGACATGACTTTAGCTGAACAATGACACTAGTGTCTTTTTACAGCTTTCCCCCGTTTATCACTGTAAAGCTGCTGTGTACTGTATAAAGCTCTATAGAAATGAAGGTGACTTGACTTGACTGTTTTCTTATAAATATGGTTTATTATAAGTTTGACAACCAAATTAATGAATGAAATCGACCCTTTGAATCCAACCATGTCATGTCAACAAATGTTTATTAGCATGTCAATTATTTAACTTTAACAGCAGAGGTGCTTTTTTACCCCAAATACCATACTTACATATTCTTCAGTTATTGAAAAACTGTTGATTGAATGACTTTAAAGACCTTTGTCTCCAAAAATATTTAGTAATTTTACAGAATCAACATCGCTTTGTCTCTCTTGATCATGTCAAGGATCAGAACATTTTAGTGAGAAACAGATGTTTAGGAAAGTGAGTTTTTTTCTCATTTGTTGCCATGGTTTCTGAATAGTTACACACCTGTTCTCTGTTTCGTTAATGATCTATTGCAGTGTATTTAATCCCTCTGTTTTCTTTGTTCTGCATTCAAGTTAATGGCATATGCTGTAGTGGTCTATCACTATGTGTTTAATGAAGTTTCTTGCTTATATCATTCTGCGTCACGCATCTCTTTTGGAAATGCTACACACTCCCCCGTGAAACAATTGTAAATTCATTTGGGTAACACTTTATTTTGGTGGTCCCTTTTGAACCTTCTCTTGACTATAAGTAACTTTGCAACTACATGTCAATTACCTCTAACCCTATACCAGTCTATTAATACTCTACTAATACTCTAATGAGAGTTATTAGACATGTAGGTGTAACTTTACTTATAGTCCACAGAATGTGTTAAAGGGACCATCAAAATAAAGTGAAAGCCAGACTTTAGACCTACAGTTAAAGCACCGCGGTTAATGCAGTAATCAGACTGAAAAAGATCCCAGAGGCTCTAAAAACAAACAAACAAACAATCAAACAAAAAGAGCATGGTGCAGATTATACAAGAAGACATAAAGACCGGCAAAGCAACACTAAACATCTTTAGTCCTCTCTCTCTCGCCTTGGCTTTGATTGTATGTAGCTTCACCATTTGCTTTTTCACACTTGCTTTTATATAACTGTTATGCATTCTTACATTTTGTCAAGGATTTGATGACATTCAGTTTAAAAAGTAAATCAGACTGGGGCAAAACTTTTTAATATCATGTGTTTTTTCTTCACAGATTACGAAACCGATTACGTAGAAACTGCTAATGATCATCTGACTCAACAACAAATGTTGTTACAGGGTGTGGATCTCATCATGTCTCCAGAGGCGCGATGCCTCAGAAAGCCTATCCTGTAGGGACTCTAGTGAATGAATCCGAAAGCACCGCTTAATTTTTTCTCGGTAATGGAAGTTTACTTCCTAGGGCTGTTGGTTACTGACCCATTTACTTATTATGCAAGTCTCTCCTTCTGTGGAAGTGACATCTAAATAACCTCATATTCCCCAGCTTCATCTCTGCAGTCGAGGAGCTTTGGGATTATTCTTATGAAATAGGACTCATTGTATATTGGATATCTTTAGCTACATGTTGTTTGTTCATTTACCTGCATTTAATTGCATCTGTAGAGTAGTTACACCATTGACCCTTTACAATATCATTCAATAGGCTAATTATTTAATATACAGTGACACAATGTTGATCAAATTACTTAAATGAAATAAACATTGGTTCAAAGTTCACAAGCAAGTTAATGACACAATTAAATAGCCTCATTGTCATAATTGGGGGCTTTCACTCATTAAAACATACATTTACCTTTCTGGTGCTTACACAAGCAACAGATTGTTTTTTTTTTTGTTTCAATCAATCAAAATCAATGTTGAAATCAAATGGAATAATGCAGTATTTTTTTTTAAATTCATGTGCCCTCATAAACATTAATCAAACAATACATTTGTCAAGTGAAGCGAAGTGAAGTTCACATTGTAAAAAATGTACCTGTAAATCTACAGTAAAATACTGGCAGCTGTGGATCCAGCCATTTACCTTAATTTTAAACACTGTTTTTCCAGTTTACAGCTGTTTACCGTAATTCAACAGTATCTGTTGTTCATTTGACAGCTTTACTGTAATTTCACAGTAAAATACTGGCAGCTGTGGATCCCGCCATTTAGTGTAATTTTAAACACTGTTTTCCAGTTTACAGCTGTTTACCGTAATTCAACAGTATCTGTTGTTCATTTTACAGCTTTACTGTAATTTCACAGTAAAATACTGGCAGCTGTGGATCCAGCCATTTAGTGTAATTTTAAACACTGTTTTCCAGTTTACAGCTGTTTACCGTAATTCAACAGTATCTGTTGTTCATTTTACAGCTTTACTGTAATTTCACAGTACAATACTGGCAGCTGTGGTTCCAGGCATTTACTGTAATTTAAACCGTTTTTTTTCCAGTTTACAGCTTTTTACCATAATTCAACAGTATCTGTTGTTCATTTTACAGCTTTACTGTAATTTCACAGTAAAATACTGGCAGCTGTGGATCCAGCCATTTAGTGTAATTTTAAACACTGTTTTCCAGTTTACAGCTGTTTACCGTAATTCAACAGTATCTGTTGTTCATTTTACAGCTTTACTGTAATTTCACAGCACAATACTGGCAGCTGTGGTTCCAGGCATTTACTGTAATTTAAACAGTGTTTTTTTTTTTTCAGTTTACAGCTTTTTACCATAATTCAACAGTATCTGTTGTTCATTTTACAGCTTTACTGTAATTTCACAGTAAAATACTGGCAGCCGTAGTTCCAGCCATTTACCGTAATTTTAAACACTGTTTTTTCCAGTTTACATCTGTTGGTCATTTTACAGCTTTACTGTAATTTCACAGTAGAGTACTGGAAGCTATGGTTCAAGCCATTTACCGTAATTCCACCATTTTAATGCCGTTTTACATTTTACAGCTGCTGTAATTTCACAGTAAAGTACTTGCAGCACTGGTTACATACTGTATATGCTGTGCTCAGACAGTAGAGATCACTGTCAATCGCAGAAGAGGAAGAAGAAGGACGCCACCTTATATCACATTGCAGTTTTTGCGTTCTTTGAACTTGAAAAGGACAAAACTCACAATCAAGCATGCACCTGTATACAACATATTTCACCATGCTTTATTTACCTTGAAAACAAGAAGATGCATTTTAGGGCTGGTCTCCTCAGTTCAACCTTGATGTTTTACAAATCTCTTCCATGTGTCGGTATTCATAAAGATAAAATTAATCAAGAATGATCTTTTACTATTTTTCGTTTCCCATTCACCATAGAGTAATACTTACTGAATTATTGACTGAAGAAAAACATTTTAACTTTTTCCCACACAGAGAAAATAAGCAGTGAAAAGTCAATAAAAAGATGCGTTTCACAGAATATTTAATGCACAGAGGGGTTATAAATGTAATCGCACGGAAATAACAATTGCCCAAGTAAATGAATAAAAAATACACAGTGTATAAGTACATAGTGTATAGTGCATTCTTTGGGATGTACAGTAACTACGGTATAAATCAAAATGATTTTTTTGGTGTATTTAATCAACGTTATGCCACAAATGCTGTTGATTGAGTCATCTTTCATTTTTCTATATAAATGGAACAAACAAAGACTTTCTCTCATTGTGACGGTCTTTGGACCGCAGCTGAGAAATATGATACAGCATTATGTAAAGAATGTTTTTTCTGATCCGAGGAAATCATGGGTAATGCTGTGAGCTCAGTAATATTTGCGTATTTGATACGTTTGATAATATTTGCATTTTGCGGTTATGTTTTCTGCAGGGAGCGTCTGGGACTCTGGAGATATTGGTCATCAGATGCTGTGTTTTCTCTTCTCTGCAGATGAGCACCTCTCATGAGACTAGCATTACACAACACACACATGCAGTCACACATTTACAGCTTAGACTTCTACTGTTTTTTATAGAAAGATTTTTACAAATGCAATTAACCCTTTCCCTATCAGTGCTTACTAATGAATTTGCCCACCAGCATTTTTGATCATATTCACAAAAATGTTATGACCCCTGGAATATTTTGTTGTGTGATTATGTAAACAGTCAGTATAGATATAAAAAAAGCAGAGACTCTGCTTTAATAATAATAATATATAAAAAATAAAATAAATAAAAATGGAGAAAAATTGCATTTTTGACTTCAGAGCGATTATCAAAACTGAAGATAGATTGTTTGATGATCATGTCAGCTTACATGTGTGGGTGCAGTCCTCTACCCGCACATCTTCTTCTTCGCTTGATTTTGGATCCAGAGATTCTGCACTATTTCAGAAGATACGTAATAGCGCCCCCTATCGCATAACAGGGAAAACACAGATTGCTGGTAAAACTTGTCAATGGCTGGGAAAGAGTTAACAAATCATTAACACACACCCTAAAAGTTTGAATTATTGCATAATGATACTGTGTGTTTGAAAAGTCTGTTTGTGAAGCTGTTTACCATCTGAACATGATGATCTGGGTCAGAACGCAGACCTGAATGTTCACTGTGATCAGACTTGTCAAAGGTTTAATAGACAGAGCCGAATCGCTGTCATCTAAGAATAAGATCACGCCGGTGATTGCGGTGGATGGAGATCGCTATCTTTTAACTATTAATTGTGCAGCTACGATTACAGTAACAGTGCAAGGGAACAGCACTAAGCCTAGGATCAAACTAGTCTGAACTAGCGGCTAATCATTAGCCTAGCTTAGCATTGTTGAAGTACATTTGATCCCGCTTGTTCAGTGCCGGTCTGGATGATGGTTCTGCAGGGAAACTATATATGAAGCAAGCAAGCAACTTTATTTATAGCACATTTTCAAACAACAGATGTTGCCCCAAAGTGCTTTACAAAAATGATAACATTAAAATCATACAACAAAACAAACATAACTTAATCAAAAGCTAAAGACAATAAATACGTTTTTAAATAAGACTTAAAAGTGGCAATTGATGGAGCGTACCTCACGTGGGATGGGAGACTATTCCAGAGTTTGGGACCTACCTCAGAAAAACCACAATCTCCATATATATGAAGGTATTTTTGGTGCAAATCAACTGAACGCCTGTGCCAGTTGAACTTGTAGTTGTAGAGAATAGCCACACATGTGTATCAGTAAATTTGAAGTCACAGAGAAAAATGTTTTAAGAGTTGCAAACTTGTAGATTTTTTTGTTCTCTCCCACAAACACAACACAACAGTTACACCTTCTCAAATTCTTCATTGCATGTGCACAACTCCTGTTAGAAATCACAGATTAAGGCCTCGTTTACACGTACATTGTTATTTTCTTTCTAAAAACTCCGGCCAGAATTGAGATTTTGGAAAACTTTGTTTGCACGTTTGCATGTGAACTGATAAACACTGAGTTTTAGGCCGCCGACGTCACAGATGCGACAGAACTTGCTCCGGCGTCAAAAGTGCGTCCTGTGTTTACATCTTCATTTGTCTTTGGTGATCATGGACGCATTCAGAGTCGCAGTCGCATTTATGTTGAGCAAACCCTTTTCCTGTGTTTGCATTTGCAGATACAGCTGCTCTATTATGTCGAGGTGTTGTTGCTATTTTCAGGATTCTGATTGGCTAACGTGGGCTTGAGCTTCTCGTCACACTGACACCTACAGGTCTGGCATGCTCTTGACAGCATATACACACGGGTTCGTGTAAACAAACTGAAACTTTTCTGAAAACTGATAGGTGTGCACGGTGTTATTTTTGAAAGCGGAGAGTGTGAAATGTCCAATTATGAAAATAGCCGGCCACGTGTAAACGCAGCCTAAGAATCTATAGCTCTTGCTATCAAACACAAGCATCCAGTGTGTGGGAACTGTGTGAGCTCCTGTAGACACACTCCCTCACAGATGCCTGAGTGGAACGGGTTTCACCCCTCATCGGTCACCTGACTTCAACTTGTGTATATTTAAACCAGAGCATGATAATAATAGCAGTCGCATAACATGCCCTTTAGTATAGTACAGTGTTTTGTGTGGATGAGAAACTGCTTAGTTCCACTGTGACCTCACACAATGAGAAAATTCATTCACAGGGCGAGTGAAGATCCTCCTAGGTAGAGACATACATTATTCTTAGAAACCCACGCTAACACGTGAAAGCAGCGTGAGATCATTCCTCTGCCTTGTGACCGATAAAAAAGGAAACTAGATGAGCCATAACAGAGAATTAAAAACATAAGACAGACATACATTTAAGAGTTTGAAACTATAAATATAGTGGTTGTAACACTTTTGTTTGCGCCATTTCATCTCGAACTTTGATGTAATGCACCAACATTTGTCTGCTACAAAATAAAGTTGTTTTAAAGAAGACTAATGGCTTTTTCCATGTTCATCTTTCTTTAGTGTGTAATGTTGCAGTTTGAGCATGAAAAAGCTCGGAGTTCTTCTCTATGTCAGTGTCAGTGTTTCTGAACTCCCTGAAACGCCTCCATTGTAGTCTTGAGTTTTCTGAACAAACACGTCACAATATTCCTCATTATAATAATTAATGCGCAGAATAAAGGGGCGGGGCCTGGGTGAGTTAGTTAGAAGTGTGTTAAACTGGTGGTTATGGTAAGGGGCGGGACATTTCCCAAACACACTCAAAGCGCTCGGCCAATCACAACACACTGATCCAGACGACCAATCAGAGCACAGTGTGCTTTTCAGGAGGGGCTTCATAGAGACAGGAAGTAAACAGAGCGTTACTGACAGACTGGGAAGAGAGGAGCCGCAACAATGGAGAATATGAGGAAAATAATCAACATTCAAGCAGGAGTGGGTGAAAACATGGACGAGCTGTTTAGTGTTCATGCAATTATTTTTGTTAAAAAATGCCTTGTTGAAGAATATTTTACAAGAATGCCTTCCCCGATTAAAATAGTCACAAATCAAATGTTTAACCAGATGTAGAACACAAATGTGTTTTTGCCCTGTAAATCTTCCATATTTTAACACAGACTTTTTTAACATTTCTCAAGTATAAGCAGGGATATGTCCAAAGCACGAATAATGACTTGATAACGAAAACTACAGAATAATAGCAACAATATTTGTCATTTGTTAGACCATTAAACAAACACAAGGATAAAGTGACATTGTAATCAACATATTTAAAACTACAGAGTCTGTGTAGTCATTATGACTAAACATCATGAAAATGTGTGTGGTGTAAAATGAGGCCGGTTGTACAGGAGTGAATCTATTGACAAAGCTGTATGTTTATTAAACGGAAAAAATGCCTTGGAACAAGGGATCAGAGGAAAAATGCAGGAGTACACGTAACATTACATAGACAAGGACAGACCGGTCTGTTATATAGCTCTCTAAAACTAGGACACATTGTGGAAAATGTAAGTCCATTTTTAGTTAATTCAGATTTTGCCTATGACCAACTCATGATGTTCAGTAAATGTTCTGAAAGCAATGATTTGAATTCAGAAATATTGATAGAAGGAAGTAAAGATAATGTTGCATGGCAACTAGATGAGTCATGGTCCATTCAAGTATGGACACAAGCAATGTCTTATATCATTTCAATGCGTAATCACAAATAAAAAAATGCAAAAAATTGTACAAAAGTTTTAACAAATTTTTTTGCTGATTTGAGTCGTCCATGTGAATCACTCCATCAAACAAGCCTTAATGCTTCTGTCTGACAGGCGGACGCTTTATGTCGAAATAATCAGAAGAAAGAATAGCAACAGTGCATTTACAAAGATACAACGTGTATTTTGAGACAGTGAAGACATAGAAGATAAAGGGCGTTCATGTTTCATAACTCACAGTCAGTCCATTCATCTGAAAACTAGGACCTCTGGAAATATACAATCCTCGAGCAGACTTTTCATAAACTTGTTGAGAGTCAGTGAACGGGAACATTTGGATGATGCTGACTGCATCTGCTAATAATGGTCCCCATGAAATCAGAATGGACGTTTTTTTGGCTTTTAGTATGAATATGTTAGCCTTACTGTTATCTATAAGCTAGTGTGCTCCAAAACAAGGACAAAATTAATTAAATATAAGCATTCAAAACTTACAGTCTCTCACTTCCGCCAATGATTTTGATGACATCACTCTGCACTTCAGCTTCTCATCGGATTTTCTGTCCAATCGAATGCTCTCTAGAATCTGAAGCTCCGCCCCCTACATTATAAGTTGACGCTGAAGTGTCAGTTGTTCACACACCTACTATTTTCCACATGGTCAATGGCACATAGTGCACTATATAGGGAATAGGGAATGATTCAGTTTGTTTGTGGGAGTTTGATCAGGCCCCCCAAGATTTTTCCAAAACTGCTTAATTTGAATGTGAGGCAAATGTAAAACGCTTTGGTGGCCATTGGGTCTGTGAAAGCGCGATATAAATGCAGTCCATTTACCATTTAGATGGAGATTTTTTTCTTGTTCTTTTTTCCCCCACAAAAATAGGACTTAGGCCGTGTGTCCACCAAAGCGTTTTTAGCCGGCTGAAACCGTTAGGCGCTCTGCTGAAAACGCCTATAGCTGTGGGCGCTCGAGAGCAGCGTTTTTTTCAGTTTTCGTTGCTATGACACAGAATATCCGGAGCACGGGTTACTTGCAACTGATTTCGCAGATCATTTTTTTCATACAAAAAATTTATTTTTTATCCGTTTTGTTCGGTTGATGTCGTTGGACAGAAAGAATGTTGGTCGGTGTGGTGTTAGCCCCGCCCCTCCTCCACTGTGATTGGACGCTGCGTTTTACCCAAAGTTGAACATTCTTCAACTCTTGGCGTTCTAAAAACGCGGCGCTCCCATTGAAAACAATTGAAAAAACACGCCAGCTTCGTGAAAAAAACTTTGGTGGACACACGGCCTAAATCATTCAATTCTGTTGACTTTGGGTGCATTCTTTTTGTCTTAATTTTTCTTTATATGCTCATATTTGTAAGTATGGGCTGTTTATAATTTCATTAGTTTCATTTGACATTTTAGAGCTTTGCCTAAATCATGTGTAAATATTTTTAAGTATCAAAAGTGGATACGGTTTGGTTAATGACAATTAAAATTACCTTGCTTCACCATGGAACTTTTTCAACAATTTCTCCAACGGACCATGCATACATACAGGCATGTGAAATGGTGCGTAAAACAAATTCGTAAGGAAAAAACTGTAAATAAAAGTCAGCTTCATAGTGGATTCCAAGTAATCAAGGGCTTAGGGAGTTTAATTTAAACGCATCGCATAAAGGGAATAAAACACTGCACTGAAACACAGCCCTGTAATCCTGGAGAACTTGATTATCTTGTTCAGGTGTGTTTGATTATTGGAGCTCTGCGGGACAATCCGCCAGAGTTAAAAACATTCTAATTAAAACATTATATATTGAATATTAGCCTTATTATAAGTGCATTACAAGTGTAACATAATAAGTGTATCTTAAAGAACATTTTCTATATATATATAAAATAAAAAATTCATGACCCATTTGAGTGATGAGTGATACTTATACTCAATTTAAAATAAAGAAGGAAAAAAATAATCCTTCATCCAACAATAACATTTTCTTTCCATCTTGTGTGTATCATGACACACTGCAGACTTCACTGCACTGTTCTCCTCAAGCTCTTCTGTAAACTATACATGCGCTCCGTTGCTATGATCTCCGGTTCCTCCAAAACATGTTTAAAGTTCACTGGCTACTGATGTCAAGGGTTTTCTTGTGTGTGTGTGTGTGTGTGTGTGTGTGTGTGTGTGTGTGTGTGTGTGTGTGTGTGTGTGTGTGCGTGCGTGTTTGTGTGTGTGCGTGTGCGTGTGCGTGTGCGTGTGTGTGTGCGTGTGTGTGTGTGTGTGTGTGTGTGTGTGTGTGTGTGTGTGTGTGTGTGTGTGTGTGTGTGTGTGCGTGTTTAAAAGAGAAATGCAACAAAAATATGTTATTTATTATAATTGTATTGTAATAGCACACACACACACACACACACACACATTTGCTTTGTTATCATGGTAGGAACTTACCATTCTGTTTTAAAAATAAATTCTGTTCTCTTTTGAGCTAATGTTTTTATCCCTCATCCCAGCATCACAAAACCCTTCACAGCATTATTAAATATTTTTATAATAATGCCCAGTTTTCATGTGTGGGACCATGTCAGGGATTTCAGATTTGACTATCCTTATAAGGACATTTGATCCTCAAAATATAGGCACAATATAAGGGGATAACTTATTACTATATTAAAGAGAATTTAAATTTACAACTTTTTGTATGTTCCTTTAGCTCATACAAGACCAATGTATGTTTCCCAGAAAATATATATTTTAATTTAATAAAAATAAAAATAATAAAAATAATAAAAAAAAATATATATATATATATATACATATAAAAAAAAAATATATATATATATAATAAAATGTATATTTTGACTGCACTGTTATTTGCTCAGAATAAAATTGCACCTTTCAAATGAATAAATGTACTTTTAGTTCATGGCTTCCAAATATAGTGATTTATGTGATATCTTGGGTGAGATGAATCACTATGTAGTAAGTATAGGAAACTTCTCTAAATTATAAAATAATTAAAGTGTCTAGCTCTTATTTTAGATATGAGTTTCCACCCCTTCATTCTGAGTTTCATATAATTTTGCCTCGTAAGTTTAATGTTTGGATTGAGAAACCACGTCTGACATCATCAGCATGATTCAATATCACAGGTTTCCATTCCTGCAGAATATGAAAGATTCTCATTTAAAAGCTTATTTTCCTGCAGTGTGTGGGTGTGCTTGGAAACTTTATTTTAGCACGCATTAAAACAAGGGCATTAACAAGGGCGCTGCTTTAGTATCTCAGGTTAGGTTTTTTCTTCATGTTTCAATGACAAATACAGTAAGGATGAAAAATCGAGTTTAAAACACTTATGTCTTGTAGCCTTTATATTCATGTTTGTTTGAAAGAAAAGTGATTTAATATAATAAGTATAACCATCAAGTACAGTTTTTGACAGGTTTGGCTCAGCTCATAAATATATATTTATTCCTGTGATCAAAGCTGTTTCAGCATCATTACTCCAGTCTTCAGTGACACATGATCCTTCAGAAATCAGAATAATATGATGGTTTGCTGCTCAAGAAATATTTATTATTATTATCAGTGTTGAAAACAGAAGTGCCGTTATGCATCAAAACATCTCACACTTTTGCTCAAATATGTATGGATATATCAGAAATTATGTAGGCCTAAGTCATTTGATTGAATCTGATTATCAAATATTTGAAACCATTATTCCATTATATAAATCTATACTAGATTGTATGATGAGCCTGATTTAACATTGTACAAATAATTTTGTTCATACTTTAGATTAGGGCCCAATTCTCACTATTAAAGGATTAGTTCACTTTTAAAAAAACTTTTGCTGATAATTTACTCTCCCCCATGTCATCCAAGATGTCCATGTCTTTCTTTCTTCAGTCGAAAAGAAATGAAGGTTTT
>JAULUF010000049.1:2287500-2307500 GCA_031834385.1 Semotilus atromaculatus
AACGTATGATTATAAGGACTAATAATAGTATAACGTGTAGCCTACCATTTAAATTATTTGGTAACTATTAGTACCTAAACATTAGTCGACGGTTAGAGGCTTGATCGACCAAATGGATTTCTTTTGTCAGTTAAATATATTTTAGTCAGTATCGGCTGGTAATAATGTAAATTTGACTGCTTAATTTATATCTTAAGGGCTCATTATTATAGTTTAGCATTTCTCTTTAATGTAGAACAATACTAGCAATGTTAAGTCGACTAATGGCTTAAATTAATGACTGGATAAATCTTTAGTTGAGTAATTTATCAAGGACCATTATATTTACAAAGTACAAAATCTAAAATTATTGCATTGAGACTTATTATATGATATTACTATTGGATATTTTTATGATATTATTTGTGTTAATGTTACTATTACATATTTATAATGTGTGTTATGTGTTTATTGTTGTGGTCTAAAGTTATTAAATATCAGTTCTGCTTATTGGTTATTATCATAAACTTAAAAAAAAAAAATTTAGTTTAACTCAACTGACAAGCAGCAATCATAAAAAGTGTGAGTCTGGATCTGGATTTACGAGGACTCTCCAGCGTGGGAGATTACACTGTTTTTATTAGTCTCGCACAAAAACACAAATGAAAGACCAGTCAGATCCTCATTGAGCACAAGTTGACAGACTAATAAAGTTATTTAAAGATCATACTGGACATGACGAATTGTCCAGTCTTGACAACTTCCTCTTTTATTCGTCTCCACAGTCATAGGACTCTCATAATAATTATGTCATTATAGTTATGTATACATACTTTTTTAGTGTGAAGTAATTACAGTAAAACAGTAAGAAAGAACGCAGTGTTTATCATCTGAGCCTCAGGAAACACTGTATTTGTCCATGTTTATATTCAGACTTTATGGTAATGTCTGCAGTTTCTACGACACTACACATTTTGTGCTGTTTTGCAAATTTTTTTTGCAACTGATTCATTAATACGCATCGGAATCAGTATGCAAAGTTTTTGTGCGTGACGAATTTTTAGGATGACGAATACGAAAAAACGCATATGAACATTTGCACCTGAAGTCTAACCCTCGCAGACTCGTTTTCATGCCTGTTAAATTCAATATGGCGTCTAACTTGACTAAGGTCTATCATTGCAAAATAAGAAGCTGCCATTAGGCTTTAGAGCCGTGACGATGACAAGATGATGGATTGGGCAATAGACATAGTGGACAATAAGAGCACATTCACTTGAAAGGAAGAGTCTGCTTCTGTCAACTCAGAAACCCTATTTTGTCACTCATTACAGCAAGGAGGCTGTCCAGATTAAATACATTATAAAGAAAAACTGGAACATTATTGAATGTGACCCGACTTTACGGGAAATATTCACTGGGATCAGCTTTAGGAGGACCCCTACAATTAAAGACAAGTTAGTAAGAAGTTACCTCTCTGCTTCCTAAACGAGAAACTTGGCTTCGTCAACTCCATGGAAACTTTACTTGCGGTAATTGCAATTATTGTGAGAATATGGCTAAAACTGACACATTTCAGCAATAAGACACGGTTAACAGTTTTATAAATTGCAATACCACCCATGTTGTCTATCGAGTGTACTTGTGGCTGTTTTACGTATAGGCCTCACTAAGAGACAGGGTAGCTGAGCATAGGTATGCCAAATATGAATTATCCAATGGCCAAACATTATATAGACGCAAAACATGTGAGGGATTGAACCGAGTAGTGGGCATTGAGGCTATTCGCCTTGATGCCAGTGGTGGGATATAATCAAACGCCTTAAACAGAGGAAGACATATTGGATCTATTCCTTGAGGGCCATAGTCATCCAGGTCTCAATGAAGATTTTGACCTTTCACCATTTTTGTAACTGTTGTGTCTCAACATGGACAGTGTATTGCTGAGTTTTTGAACGCAATAGACCCAATTGCCATTTTTTGCCATGTTGTTTTAGAACCATCTTTCTTGACTATGAATTAAGAATTATTATGTGTTACTAGCTTATTTATATTTATTGACTGTTGGTGCATATTGTGTGGAGTACACTGGATGTTTGTAGTGGTGTCACTGCTTTTTCTCCACTTAAAGATCTCTCATTTGGTCTTGTATTTGTATGGTTTAACCTCTGGCATTAGACATTACCTGAACTATTGCCTCTAGTGGACAAGAAGTTGTGTTGCAAGTCCCAGAGTGGCACACTTGAAATCAATGCAAATATATAGTATATATAGTATCAAGTCTAAATATATAGACTTGATTCTGTCTGTTAGTCACCAACACCCTGATGAAGGCCAGTGGGTCGATACGCGTTGGTGTTTTAATGTTTTAGCCCTTAAAATAATAAAGGCTTTTTACTTTTGCATCCTATACTGAGTGCCTGGACTTGGGGTTTTTCCAATTCTTTTTGATGAACAATTAACCCTTCCAAGAGCACCAGAGGATACAAGGACACCAGCCGCGCTCCAGATCCCCTTTGTCTAGACATAGTGGACAGTTTGTTTCACTGAAGATAGTGTGATGGAGTTACATGATCTAAACATGTACATGAGGTCCACATGAATTAGTTCCCAGACTGGGGAACGGCATTAGTTCAGTATTATGCAATGGAACGATAAGTGGTCTCAAAGTGATTTTGTATGGTTCCCTGACAGGAGTTTTCAATTATATTTGTGTTACATCACTAAATTGCATGATTTGCATTGATCATTTCTGAGTAATCGATTGGTTAACATTCACCCTACATCATTTATTGTAATAGATTGCACACTACAGAGCAAAGATGTCATGTTCAGAAGAGAAACACAGTATTGTTGTGTATATGATTGAGCAAATCGAACGATCTCTGTTTTGCTGTGTTTTAGGGGGTGTGTGAAGAGCGAACAGATGCTCATATTGTGAATTATTCTGATAAAGTGCCCTTGTCGGGTTGGCAGGCTTCTTGAAGCGATCGAGGGCCACGGGTTCTCATCAGCTCACTGAAGAGCGCACTCAATAGCTGCTGTTCGCAGTGCTTTGATTTCAAGAGAGGCAAGCCTTAAAATAAAGCTCATTCAGAGAGATCTCATTTATAAAACATGCACGGATTTGGTCTAAGAGAGTGTGTACGCTATCCACTCCAACGGTAAGATTTATAAAAACGGTTTCGACGTGAAAAAGTGCTTAGCACCACATCAGGACCTAAACTACCGTACCGTAGAGTTGGAGTACTGCAGTGGTACATAAGTGGAAATCTAATGCAATAATAATACAATTACACAGCATTAAAGTTCAAATATTTAGTATGCATATTTTGGCTCCAGACAT
Source organism: Semotilus atromaculatus (assembly GCA_031834385.1). Lineage (NCBI taxonomy): Eukaryota > Metazoa > Chordata > Actinopteri > Cypriniformes > Leuciscidae > Semotilus > Semotilus atromaculatus. The sequence continues at coordinate 2,290,826 of JAULUF010000049.1, forward strand.
GTCAGTTATTTCGCTTAGTCTATATAGGCTATAAAATTGCCATTAATGCAGAAATATATTTCACATTTCACATCATATGCATGTTTTTTGTGAGTACGTTTGTTATTTGCACTTACATTTTCTCTGAATCACACACACATTTGATAAATGATCTTAGATTGAATGTAGGACGGTTTCTACACATCATTTGATGAAAGAGGTTCCGCCTCTCCGAGAAAACACACATTCCGCTGGGATTCAGTTTTAAATGATGGGAAATCCTGAAAAGGGTGTGATGAATATAACAATAAGGAATGTTATGAAATAAAGAGGGAAAACAAATAATAAATGTGTCTTTTTTTCTTATTTTTTCTTCAAAATAATTACAAATTTAGGTTGCTCTTTATTTTACAGTATGTGTACTTACATGTACTTACCTAAGAAATTACTGGTTAATATAAGGTAACTACATGGGTTAAGGTTACCTAGTTATTACCTTGTAATTACTATAATAAGTACATAGTATGTGCATGGGGAAAAGGACTGTAAAATAAAGTGTTACCCAAAATGACTCTATGAAGCTATTCATCATAATTTACTTTACAGGCTACAAATCATGTAAGAGTGTCATGGTGGATTTCAAATTTTATTATTTAAATTTAAATGATTTATATGTCTTGATGACAACTGAGCATATTCAAAATCCCACCCTATATTTTCATTACTATAAAAGTTTTTCCAGTTTCCCATTCCCAGTTGCGTATTATTTTCAGTGGTGCAATATGCAGTAATGAGCATTTGAGGAATTGTCAAGAAAACACCTTCTGGACTTCTTTCTTCTGGTATTTCTTTCTGCTGATTGTGGGGTAAACACTGACCCCGGACATCTTTGTAGGTTTCATAAAATACACTCAATAATGCAATTCAATGCACAGTGCAATACTACCACTACTACAGCAATAAAAGAGAGGCAGGAGGCAATGTTGTCGATTTTTACCATCTAAATGTTTTATTTGTGTTTTGTAATGACACTTTTTTAAACCTCTATTTTCTCTTGCACTTGCTATCTTAGGAGATGCGTTGGAATTGTAAACAGTGAAAATGATAAAATACATTTCATATAACTACTTACAAGCAGTGTACGTCCAAAGCAGAGGACGACCATACCTGCGCCACCCCGATTTATAACAATACATGTCATTTTATAGCTTTAAGGTTCACATATTTACATAGGTACAGCAACGCTTCATGATACGCCCACAAAACCTTGTGTGTTTTTATCTTTTTTAACCATTTTTTCTTAAGAATCATATATACATCCATTAACCCGGCTGCCTGCTGCCAGGGAAACACAGTTAGAATAATTTGTGTACTAATGTAATCCTTACATTATCTGTAACTTACAATAATATTAATGCAGAGCTCAATCCATTGTCTTTTTCATACAAAAGGTAAACTTATCATAAGATAAGTCCACAAATAAAAATAATAAACATATTGCACTTACATCAGGACAGCTGACCTGGATCAAAGTGGAAAAGGGAAATTCAGCTGAGTGCAATGAACAAAGCAACCAGTGAAACTTATTAATAAATAACTACATTTTTGTACTGGTAAAACATGTCGTCTTTCTTATTAACAAATGAAGGGACAGATCCTAACTGACCTTGTGCCCTATTAAATATCGAGTGCATGATTAAACCTAAAGTCCGAAAAGTGAGGAAACAAAGGGTTAAATAAGTCTGGAAGCTTCATAGTTGAGTGCCGTAATATCCTGAGAATACTGTCTCTTTCATTCCTAATATGTGGCGCTACAATGAATGGCTTATTGGCTTTACAGATCGCAGCTAAGCATGTTTTGGGAAGTCTTTAGAGACCAGCGACAGTCCGTTTCAAGTCTGGAGCCATTCAAACGCTCGGTCCGTTCCTCCTATGTACATTTATTTGATTAAATGATATCTTGTGCCAGCAACGTCATCACGTGGCATGGAGTCACAGGAACCCCAGTAAGTGCATGATCATCGACGATTCTCACGTGCCGTCCAGACATCAAACCCCGTTAGAGACGAGACATTTTTCAGCGTCCAGGAAAGTCTTCATGAAATGGAGAACAAGGAGAGGTTGTTGGCACCAACAGTGCTCGATCAGAAGAAGAGGAAGATTAAACAGTACCCAGTTGTCAGTGTTAAAGAGGCAATAGCGGCCTCGATAATCTCCAGTACACAAATTAAATAACATTCAAATGGGAATAACCAGCATTATTCAGCATGGTGTTGCCCCACTCGTCCAGCGCCACACTATCTTCCCCTCTACCCTTCACCGCTTGTAAACGACGCCTCGTGCATTTCTCCACCCTGTCTTTTTGCCACATTAACAGATAGAATGGCTGATGACAATGAAATGCTAAGTGAAAGAAACCTTGCGGATGCTACTTCTTATAGTGTCTCTCGGTGTGGACTTAGGAGGAGGAGGATGTCGATGTGGTGCTTGGTTTCTTCTGATTCACTAAGTCCACGTAGAGCTCTGAGCGCAGAAATCGAGCGTACGAGTCTTTCTCCATCAGGCCGTATATCCTCCTCTGGGCCAGGTCGAAGCACGAGCGATTGATGTCTTGCAAGTTCTCTTTAGTGTGTTCCCTGGTGTAGGAATCCAAATTCACCTGCGGGACAAACAAAAAGAGCCATTACTTCCAAGTCCACAGTTGCTTTAGTCAGAAATGCAGGAGTGTCCAATGGACCCTTTTCACCGTCTATTTTCATTCTAAGTAAGGGTTAAAGGGTTAGTTCACCCAAAAATTAAAATTCTGTCAGTAATTACTCTCCCTCATGTTGTTCCAACCCCATAAGACTTTCGTTCATCTTCGGAACACGAATTAAGATATTTTTGATTTAATCTGAGAGCTGGATCACTCCTCCATAGGCTTCTAAGGGACTGAAACTTGTTCTCCCGAAAAGTTTTTAAAGACATCGTTAAAATAGTCCAAGTGACTACAGTGGCTCAATCTTCAGTTTATCAAGCGACGAGAATACTTTTTGTGCGCAAGAAAAACTAAAATAACGACTTTATTCAACTATTCATTTCCATCTCGGTCGGCCTCGACGTATCGCTTCTGTAGTGTACGTCACACGCATCATCACACACATGACCAGCGTCGGCCAATAGGGACCCTCCGTGTGACGTAGCCCTACGCTATCACACTACGCTATCACACTACGCTATCACACTACGTTAACTGACGAGGCCAACAGAGAAGGAAACGAATTGTTGAAATAAAGTCGTTATTTTTGTTTGTTTTTGCGCACAAAAAGTATTCTCGTCACTTGATAAACCGCCACTGTAGTCACTTGGACTATTTTAACGATGTCTTTAATAACTTTTCGGGGGGAACAAGTTTCAGTCCCTTAGAAGCCTATGGAGGAGTGATGCAGCTCTCAGATTTAATCACAAATATCTTAATTCGTGTTCCGAAGATGAACAAAAGTCTTACGGGGTTGGAACAACATGAGGGTGAGTAATTACTGACAGAATTTAAATTTTTGGGTGAACTAACCCGAACTAACTAACTGAACTATGCCCGACGAGGTGTCCATTGTCAGGTATTAATGAACGACGGCGAGGCCGCCGCAGAAGTCCATTAATATCTGACAATGGACACCTCGAAGGGTCACTTGCAGTGTTGGGCAAGTTACTCAAAAAAAGTAATCCACTACAAATTACTACTACTTTAAACTTGTAATTTGATTACATTACTGATTACTGTATGTAAAAAGTAATCAGATTACTAATTACTTTCAAGTTACTTTGAAAACCTATTAAAACCACAGGAATACACTACAAAGTGAAACTCAGTTCTTTCCGTAATTTAATATTGCAGATATCCCAAGTCTCCCTGATTCCCGCAAATGAGTTAAAATCTCCCGGAATCTAGAACGAGCGAGCAAGAGCGCGTGAGCGAGACAGAAGAGACTGTTCTCCAAACCGTGTAGCGCGCGCACGGCGGAGAGGGAGAGAGCGAGAGACCTTGCGTGTGTGTGCCTCATGAAGCACGTTCTCCAGTAACTCATTAAAGCGCACGCTCATTAACTGACGCAGCCGGACAAACATTATTAGAAATGCATTTTACTAAATATTTCTTTCTTAACAATACATTTTTAATGCAAGTAACTTAATTTTATTGACATCAGTAACTGTAATCAAAATTACATACATTTTAAATGTAATGAGTTACATTACTGCGTTATCACGAAAAGTAATTAGAATACACGTTACTTTGTAACGCGTTATACCCAACTCTGGTCACTTGCCAAATAACACATTTTTAAAACATTAGTTTATATTTTAATTCGTTTTACAATCGAAATCTAAAGTTTTTACAAACAATAACTTGGTTTCCCTGGTTACCCCCGACGGTTTATTTAGCAACCGGAGATATTTACGCTCTAATTTACGATATTTACGATATCTACGCTCAGCTCGTAGAACCCTTCAGTTTAGCTAACTTACGAGCCAGAAAGTTAACGTATTTTTTTTTTCATGTAAGTTAGGCTTGTCTAGCCATGGGCGACACACTTTCGTTTATTTCGTTCTTTTTTTTGTATAACGGCTAACTAGACGTTTGTTTTGATACAATAAATTGTAAACGGATACTTTGACTGCCTGTTGCTATGGTTACTCACAGCTGATGTAAACAGCGCATTTATTTATTAATTTCTAACGGTAAACGGTCAGTTTCACCAGAACTCCTTCACTAGGTGTCCTCTATCACTTTTAATGGACACCCTGCAGCCAATCAGAATCGAGTATTCACCCAGACTATGGTATAATAAAATTGAATGCACATTCATGTCATTTTACTTAATGCTTTACCATGGCATTCATTTACAGAAACCTAGTTAAAACTGAATGTGAGCGTTTCTAATACAACGGATGGCAAATGTGACATCTTTGTCTCTTTTGACCAACAGAATCTCTTGGTATTTTGTTCCCCTCTTTTGGAAAGTCATAGAAACACTATCATGGATTTTTTGCTAAACTTATATTATGTTGTACTTCACCATTAAAGAAGTCTACCCAATTATAATGACTTTGAGAGCCATGAAAATGTGAAATTGAACTGAATCTCTAATCCCATGTCTTCAGGAACATCAGAAACTTCCAGGAGTTTTTGGAGATAATCTCTGCAGGAAAAGCAGGACTGGACATATTTTGGGCACAAATGACAAACTGCTTCCAATTCAATTTAACTGGATTACGAAACATCTGGAAGTTGGTTGCACAATATTTTTTATAATCCACATTGAAACAAAATCATGTTTACAATGACTATGAATGATCAGTTCATACTCAGGGTTCGTACGGATGCTGTAAAATGAACTTTCAAAGACTACTTTTTTGGATTTCAATGACTACAGTCAGAGATCTCACTTATCAAACAATATCTTTATTATCGTTCAAATTCTAAAAAAGGTAAGTACGTAGATAAACATATACTAATTAAAACATTAACAAAGCCCTAGAACTTTCAATAATAGAAAGTGGGAATAAACTTCTAACATGATTCTTTTTAAAAGATGTAATAAGAAAACAAATTATTTAATTTGTAAAATCTAAAGCATTTCATTGTAAATAATTACAAGTCAAGTCATTTTGGCTTTATAGCGGTTCTTGAATAATGTTATTTTCCAGCTAAAGTTAGTTTTGATTGATTCACTTCCGTCAAAATGATCATTTGTTATTAAATTAGGGTCCGCTAAGACGACGCCGTTCTCTCTAAACAGACTTTAAACGTTGATGGCGTTCACATGCGCATTAAGAATTGATGACTTTGATTCTACAAAGTAATTATATTGCAGTCTAATGACTTGTTTGCACTAAAAATATACTTTAAGATTTTTGTTTACTCAAATTACAGCAGATGCATGGTATCCAAAATACAAATTACAACTTATTTAATCCTATATATTCAATACAAAGTATATAATGTCTATTATTGTTCAATAAATAATTTTTTATATTATAATGTTGACGTACTTGGTATTGAGAAACGTCTAATGGGGGTTTATCAACGACTTCAGTGCAGGGTACATGCTTACGCCAATAGGGGACTTTAAGAGTGAGTTAGTAGAACATTCGTTAAAAAAATGCTGATTCATTCTGGAACGAAGAAAGGTTGTAAACAAGGGAATTATTTTAACTTTGATTGAAGGTTCACTTCAGAGAGATCAATGCATAGACCAGCGCTTTCAGTCACAGATTCCCGTAACCATTGAAAGGATATTACGACAAAGATAATGATATTTCCATTCAAAAAAATTTTTTTTTCTTGAATATATGATTGACCTTAAGAATAAAAGCTGTATCATGTACTTAATAAATTAGCAATATCAAGCTCATAGCCGTATCAGATGGGCAGCAGCATAAATTTTGCGTTAAAGTATTTATTTATTTTTTCGATACAAATTGAACTTTAATTTGGCTGTTTTCAAGGGTTTTCCAGGACTTCAATTTCAAGCACTTTAAGCACTTTGTACGAACCCTGCGCACTATGAGGAAATTCTGATCTTCTGTAGTAGCTTGTACTACATTTTCTTTACAACAGCTCATGGAGATGGCACACAACATAGGCTTATTAACTTTTAAAAGGTTTTAAAACACTTCCCATATCTTCTGTTGTTGACATTGGTAATGTTTGATAATTGTGTTAGGTTGTTTCATTTTAAAATCTGGGTCCTGAAGCTAAAACCAGTTGAGAAAACCGTCTGAGAAACTGATCTTTTATATGTAAACCTGCTCTTGAATGGCCACATTATCCCTTAAAGGGATAGTTCACCCAACAATGAAAATGTTGTCATGACTTACTCACCCTTAACAGCACCCATTGACTTCCATATATGGGGAAAAAAATACTATTGAAGTCAATCGGTGCTGTCACCTTTGTGTTTGTCTTGTTACCAACATTCTTTCAAATATCTTCTTTTGTGTTCAACAGAATTTCTGTTTTTAAGTGAACTATCCCTTTAACATTTCAGTGAAGCGGTCTCTCCAGTCTGAAAGCTGAAAATCTGGACAGGACTTGATGCTGGAAGTCCAAGATCTGGTGGTGTGAATCTACACAAAGCTCAGCCTGATTTTCACAGCTGGAAAGTGCCGCGAGCTCCTGCTTCTCGTCTCATTTTGACTTTCCAAACTGTCTTCCAAGTATGGAAAATGAAAACATGCACTCAAACTGTCAGCTGTGTGTTGTGTGGCCAAGAGGGAGTCCATTAGTCAGGCATGACATCATATCCTCCATGGCTCTGACAAATATTTTACTTTCATGACACAATGCGGAGCATTTTAAGAATATTTCCAGCCAAGCTGCTAAATAATACAGAATGGCATTGATGCGTAACTTTTTCAATTGCCAGTTCGATCTTTTACCGTTGGACGTTTCAGCGGGTGTTTGCGGTCTGTAAAAGTGCAAATAAATACGAGACTTCATGCTCACCTCTTTACAAGACTGGATGGCGATGAATTCCGCATAGATTTTCTTAGCTTTCGATGTCATCTTGGACTGGGATTTAATCTTCTTGTAATCCTCGCAGGCCAGCCAGAAATCCAGGTTCTCTTCACTAAACTCTGTGCGCAAGAAAGCTCTGAACGCCGCCAGCCCATCTGATGAGGAAAGAAAGAGGCAGAAAAAGGGGAGATGTTATTGGATGGATAAACAGAGAGCCATGGCAACGGCAGCCTCCACACGCGCCAACCCGTGAGTCAATACTAGCGCATTAACCAGTCAAGAACACGACTCTGACCAAGACTTCACTGCATTTGTTCTCATCCGAGACTCTCGCTGCTATACCTTGGACCAAACATTATTCTCTTATTAATTCAACATTTCTTGCATGTCAGTGACTCAACTGGAAATTCGAACCCTCACATTATTTGTGTTGCAGCTTGCTATAACTAGTAAGCAAAATTATAACATTTGTACTGATTTGAAATCATCATTTCGTAACCAGGGATGCCATTTCCATTTTACATCTCATTCATTTTATGTGACTTACAAGTGAATTTCCATGCCTAAAACAAGTGAAAACAAATGTGCCAGTGCTACACTGCAAAAATGCTGTATTTTTATCTTGTTTCCAGTCCAAATATCAAAAAAAATCTTGAGTAAAATAACATAAGATATCATGTCTTGTTTTCTGGGGAAATTAATCAAAATTAAGTGAGTTGATGTTTAAAAATGCTAAATTATCTGACAATGGGGTAAAAAAAAAATCTTATTCAAACAGAAACAAGATTATTCTTCTGACCCCATTGGCAGATAATTCAGCTTGTTTTAAGCAAAAACTCACTTCATTTTTATTTATTTCCCCAAAACACAAGACATAATACCTTAAGTAAACTTAAGTAAATTTTTTTTTTTTTTTTTTGGGACTGGAAACAAGACAAAAACACTAAGTAAAAAAAGCGTTTTTTTGCAGTGTACAAGACAACATTTAATGAAGGATGTGATTGTTTTTCCAGTGCATTCTTACAGTAGCACTGCATTCTGACACTTCCTTTCAGATCTAAAGGCGGCCAGCATTAAAATAGAAGGAAGTGTGGCTCCGTCCCAAAGCACGCAATCACCTTTCCGTTCCCACAAGAGCCTGCTGATAACAGCGTGTGGATGCTCTCAGATCGCGGATGAGGGAAACATTCACTGCGGAAAAAGCCCCGACAGTGTCTCACAAGCACTCTGAACCTCACAAAACCAAGAGTTTGATCAAAAATGAAAAGTCATGATATGGATGGAGGGCTTTTGTTGGAATGCATCTGGATCTGGACTCCATACGGATCTAGGACTCATGTGGGATTACTATGAATGCCATTGAGCATGTTCAACAGAGCGTTCATTCAGTGACTCAGGAAGTCGAGAGGAAACATGAAACAATGCAACAATGCAGCCATCATCCCTGTGGATTCAAGCCAAGCTGAAAGGAATTCAGCAAATACAACAACTTCATTATATTACATCCACAGAAGCATAATAATAAATAAAATACATCTTACATTTGTGGACGAGCAGCTTGTCCAACGATTCTCCCCACTTCATCGCCTCTTCAGGAGTGGGTCTGCAAATAAAGGCAGTACGGTTTTTCAGCAAACCCATCTCTGTCAGGTTTCTCATTGTATGACCCATTCGAAGCTGTGCCTTTCTCTTGCTCGAGTGTGTGTGTGTGTGTGTGTGAGCTTGAGCGTCTGAGTGAGGCCTCTTTTATATGTCCCTCTGTGAAGAGGAGGAGCTGAACCAATAGGACGGCGTGTTAGACGAAGGCTCCGCCCACAGTTTCTCTCAAAGACTCATTCTTGTCTTCATCGTCTGTCTAAGCTCAGCACATACAGTCTGCAGCCTTAACACTCACTATGAGACTGCCTAATAAGGGAACGTTATCTAACGGGGAAGCATTGTTCGAGATAAAATCATAAAGATGTGCTTTACACCTGTGATTATTCTGACAACTTCTGTGCATTCATTTGATGACATCTGTTCCATGCAACAACTCATATTTTGCAGTTCATGTATAACCGAACATGCTATACATACTATGTTAATAACATCTCTGCAATGTTTAACCCTAACTCTAATGATTTAACCCTGTGATGCATGACATCCACGACATTAGACAGAACTTTGGAATTCATTTTTGGTCAGTGCTGTTTTAGTATCATTAAGATACTCTTATTTTTTGTCAATATTTGGAATTAGATGTCAATATTGGGGAGCACTTTATTTCGAGGGTTCACTTTAGACATTCTACTAACTATAAGTAACTTTGCAAATACGTGTAAACTAGCAGTCATTGGAGTATTAGTTGATTGTCTGCTTATATGTTAGTTAACACTTTATTTTGATGCTCGCCAACAGACATTATACTGACTATAAGTAATTACATGTCAACTTATTCTACTAAACCCAAACCCTAACACATAAAAGTCTACTAATACTCTAATAGGAGTTAGTTTCCATATAGTTGCAAAATAAGTAAAAGTTAGTAGAATGTCTAAAGTGGGCCATCAAAATCAGGTGTAACCCTAGAGGGTTTTACTAATTATTATTTACTAGTTTTAGTTTATTTAATTTTAGTTATTTTAGTACTTCAAGTTCAAATGAATGAAAATAAGAAATGCCGCCTTGGCAACTACCTGAAATAAAATAAGTCTTTTTAAAAAAAATTATTATTATATTTTATTTCTGTTCTGGTATCCTCTGACCTTTATATTATGTATAGACTTTGATGACTACAAATCAGGGCTTGACATTCACTTTTTTGCTCACCAGCCACTGTGGCTAGTGGTTTGATATAATGCCATATAAATGTTTTTAATATTAGCTCATAATTTGGCATCAGGAATATTAGGCTGCTGTCACTTTAAGACCTGATGCACAGATCCATTATACTGTTACATGTGTGTTTTCTTTCTCAACTGTTTACATTCACTTAAAACATATCTGTGTTTAAGTGAATACTCGCCAAGAACAGCATTTTGACAATATTTTCTGTGTATTTGACTGTTTAAGCGCAATAAGCAGTGAAAACCAACTCAAGGCGGTTTTATGTGTGCATACTTTGAGTGTGAGCGCAAAATCTGCGGGAATGAGTAAAATTATGCGCAATACGCGCAATCCCAACGCTGAAATTCAAGCCCTGTAACACCAACAATATTCCTCTGGAGAGAATGAACGAGTGAGTGAGGAGAGGCGGGTTTGTGTGTATTGGTGTATCAGAAGCATTTCAGATATTTCAGTAGCGGTATAAAAAACATTTTTGACAACACTACATTGCACATAGTTTATTATTTCAGATGCCTTTAAAAAAAGAAAGAAAATAAGTATATATTAAATAATAAATTCAACCATCCAAAGCGGCTAGTAGGAGTGACTGCATTACACACTACTGAAACACACACACATTTGGCAGGTGTTAATGTCAAGTAATATATCGCATATATCACAACATTTTCACTTCCAAATGAACTGATCTGAAAGACATGCTTTCAGTTAGTCTGTCTCTTTCATCCCACACACATGAGCAGAGAGCCACCAGCTGGATCATTACCCACACACACACACACACTTACTTGATAGACTTCAAGGTTTTGTCGAGCTTGCCGACCGGTGTGCTTCCGGGAGACTCATTCCTCCTCCTCAGGAAAGCGAGTCGGTTCTTCATGTCTTTGGCCCTGCAGAGAAACGCACAGAAGAGTAAGAGTTGAGTTCTGGAGGTCATAACAAAACCAAACCAACACATCGATCTCAATCCCGGAAAACACAACGGCATATTTCCAAAACGCGGTAACCCATACATTTCCTCAATCCGCAGTTATCAAAGTTGAGCCGGCGTTTGAAGTTCCTCTCAGTATTTCTGCCTCTCGTCGATCTCTCTTCTTCGTCTGAGCGAGCGGATGAGTGAAGGGAGGGTTCTCAACTCTCCACACCGTCGATCCGTTGTTCAGGAGCCACCGGGGGTCCCGGGAGCCCTAACCTAAGGCCGACGGGCCCCGGGGACTGACTGCTCACCCCTGGATCCCCGTCTCATGAGATGAACCTCCAGATGCCCGTCCTCACGCAGCTCTTCCAGAGGAGCACTGATTTCCACTGTGGTTCCACCTCATCATCTCATCTGACCTCTCGCACCACAGGCACACGCTGATGACAGCACCAAAAAAACACGCTCAGTCCCATTTTTGGCCCTCACGAAGGCCAGCGCTCCTACAGAACGCACACGCCGAGAGTTCCTGCGCTCCAGGATTGAGCAATAAACCCTCTTAGCTCAAAAGCAATATGAGAAAATATAATACTGAATAAAATATCATTCAAAAATGTCATATTTTTTCAGCTTTGAATGTGGCTCATCTCATCAGAACTAATAATTTTTTGTGATTTGACACTGTTGATTGATTTGTTTTCCTGGCAGTTCGTATAAATCTGTGGAAACATCTGTATATACAGTACCGTTTAAAAGTTTGCGGTCGGTAAGATTTTTTCATGTTTTTTCATGCTCACCAAAGCTGCATTTATTTGATCAAAAATACAGTAAAAACTTAATTTTGCCCGATATTATTACAATTTCAAATAGTTATGTGAATATATTGTAAAATGTAATTTATTCCAAAGCTGTATTTTCAGCATCATTACTCCAGTCTTCAGTGTCACATGATCCTTCAGAAATCAGTATAACATGATGATTTGCTGTTCAAGAAACATTTATGACTATTAATTATCAATGTTGAAAACAGTAAAAAAATTTCAGAGAGTTCAAACGAAAAGCATTTTTCATAACATTACAAACGGTCACTTTTGACCAATGTAATGCGCCTTTGGTGAATAAATAATTAATTTAATAAAAAGGGTTTATATAGGATAGTGACGACAGTCTGCTAAACAAGTCAAACAAGGGCATTGTACAGTATCATAACCACTACAGCACTTATGGCAGTATTAACTGTTTATACAGGGTTTGGTCAGCACAGCGACAGCAGAAACCATCAAGCCAGGTCCTGTAAAAACCACAGGTTAATAATCCGAGCACATTCAGCCCTCGGGGTTGGATGACGGAAAGCGTGGACGAGCCTCGACAGGAAAAAGGAAGTCTGAAACTATTTACGACATATTGCGTTGTCCTGTAGGCCGGAGCTAAGAGTTCCCCTTCTTCAGAAAGACCAATTCTGGACCAGATACAACACTGTACACTGTCTCTCTCCGGGTAAAGTCTTGAACTCACACATCCGGATGGAAGAAACAAGATCATTTGAGAAGTTGTTCAATTTAAGCCAAGACTGTAAGTGCCGATCTGCTAAACAATCTGGGAAGCGGGATGATGAAACATTAGTCAGATTCACCGTGACTAACTGAGAGGAAACTCCTCACAACAGATGTTTCAGAAAAAAAGAAAATCCATTTTGAAAGATCAACTCGTAATAATTATTAATGAGTCCAAATGCAATACACACATTTACCTCACTGTGTAAATGAGGACGTACACTGCAATAGTTCAATATAACTAATTACAGTGAAGTTTTCCTTATTTAATACATTATTAATGATTTCCCCCCCCCCCCCTTCTGAGGAAAGGTTTGTCAGATTTAGATAACTGGAAACACTCACACTCATTTCCAATTCTGTGCTAAACATAAAGTCATTAATAATATCAGTCATTTTTAAGATATTTAAACTCTTATCTGATAAGGTAAAGTCAAATCCAGTTCATATTTACTGTAGCTATCTGACGTTTGCCAAAGGCATCTTTTTATTTGGGAAATAAGAATGTGAAAGCTCAGAACTGAGACCCGCGGGAGTCTGATCAGATAACATGATAATGCTGAAATCATCAGGATTTGGGGGAGATAAACTGACTCACACATAATTTCAAACAGCTCTCAAAACATGGAAAATGCCAAAAATGCAATATTTTGGATGGATTATGATTCCACTTGCGAGCTTGAATGTCAAACTTTGCCCACTTGTGAAAGAAATGGAGCAGAGGAAACAAATAAATTCAAATTCCAAAGCTCTTCTTGAACAAAAATAGTGCTTTTACAAGGAATAAATGAATTCTGGCCAACAGGAATGTATCGGAGCGCTTTATTTTTATCATCCAGTGGGGAGATCTGGATTGAATTGTGAGGATGTTGGATCATACACACCAGAGGAAAGATTCTCGCCAGTTTATGGGTTCTGGAAAATATTTAGAAGTGTAATGAAACAGTTTACGGTCCACAGGTCAGGTTTCACTGCGATCCCAGAGCTTTGGTGAAAACAGATGAACACGAGCAACAGAAACTGATGTACTGTAGAAAACAGTGATATAAGGCTGAGCTCGTCCTCATTCACACAGAAATATACAGGTTTGTTATGGATCATTACATTAAATGCAATGCTGCCACCTTCTGGATATGATCATTATCAACACTGTACATATATATCACCATCAGCCTCTTGAGATGAACCAGTACCCTGTGTACAAAATATAAAGGTTTTAACGTTTAAATTAGTTTGCTGTTTTTTTTTATATATATCATGTTGGTATGAAAACTATTTATATTAAGTTGTTTATGAAGCCTATTTGAGTATATTCAGGATGTGAATTATGGATAATTAGGTTGAATATGAAGCTTTACCTGTAAATATGAAGATGCATTTCTAGATGCATTTTGGCCATTAAAATGACATGAGCGGTTAAAGTAAATATGTTATAAAACCGCGCTCATTCAGGGATGTGCATTTATTGCATGAACAAAAAACATAATGTGTTTAAAATGCATACAAACTTCAGTTGAATGATAACATTTGGCTTTAATGCTGTTAAACTGAATGTTCAAATCAATGTTTGCTGAAAATATAACTAAACACTCTTCTGCAATCTGTGCATGAAAGTGATTGTCTTCTTACTTTTAAATCACATCTTTATCATCTTTTTAAAAGAGCTTTTCCTGATTAGTTTTAATTTGTGTATCATTTTAATGCTGAACTGATATTGCTTTGTTGTATCGCTGTCTTGTATTTTATGACTGTCATTAAGTATCTTTGAGTGTTTTGAAAGGTGCCTCTAAATAAAATGCATTATTATTATAAGAATATACAGTGTGTACAGTACAAAAACCATTACATCTATGGAGAGTCCCTGTAAACCCGTATACGTGTGTCTGCGTGCGTGTGTGTGTGTGTGTGTGTGTGTGTGTGTGTGTGTGTGTGTGTGTGTGTGCGTGCGTGTGTGTGTGTGTGCGTGTGTGCATGCGTGCGTGCATGTGCGTGCGCGTGCGTGCGTGCGTGCGTGCGTGTGTGTGTGTGTGTGTGTGTGTGTGTGTGTGTGCGCGTGCGTGCGTGTGTGTGTGTGTGTGTGTGTGTGTGTGTGTGTGTATGTGTATGTGTGTGTGCCCATTCAGTGCCACAGTGTTGAGATTCCACACTGCTTTGCAACACTGTTAGTGATGGCCATTTGGCATCAGTCAGCGAGAAAAAGCCATGCCAGTGAAATGATGTTACAGATTATTAGTTGAGCTATAAAAAGAGGAGGAAAGAGGGCTGAAAAATCATATTCAAATACTCAATTACACACTGGGCCTTTTGGCTAAGATCAAGCATAACAGGGTTGTTAATTCTCAAACAAGGAAAATAAGGACGTACTGCATCCCAGTTAGACTTAGAGATCCCAGTTTCATTTAAATAACAACTTTGTCACCTAAAATTCATTTACATTATATAGGGATATTTTATAAGTTCATGCATTCATAGGAAATCAAACCCATGACCTCGCCGGACTGTATTAACTACATAATTTACATAATTAATGTAATAATTTCATATTATTATGAAAAATAATAAAAAAAATACACAAATGAGTCCGTTGTTGACAAAGTAAAATACAAAACTATTTAATTAATAAAAGTTTTTTAAAAAGTGTTTGTGATGTGCTGAAGGAGACTTTACAGAGTGCTGGACTCTTGCATTGTCCATACAAGATCTTGACCAAACAATTGTAAAAATATGTTATTTATTATGATATTATTTCCATAAAGAGATGCATACATTTTTGGTCAAGATCTTGTATTGTCAATGCAAGAGTCCAGCACTCTGTAAAGTCTCCTTCAGCACATCACAAACACTTTCAATGAATTCAAGATAATGATTCTTCATGTTCCTCACAACCATTCTTTCACAATCATCCTGGAATATGGCCATGATGTGTCTTCCTACATGGGTGTTTAAGAAATGAAAAGCTTAATCATTTGCCTATACCATATTTAAATAAAAACAGGGACTTTTATTTCGTTTTTGGCCGGGCAGAGTGTGTATGTATATGTGTGTGTGTGTGCGTGCGTGTGTGTGTGTGTGTGTGTGTGTGTGTGTGTGTGTGTGTGTGTGTGTGTATGTTCACATCTCAAGAGGGAGTTGATCTCACCTACTAATTAACTACTAAGCTCTTTAAGGAAGACTTTTGGAGAAAACAGAACAAAAAAAAATGTCCTCGTTCAAGGATAATGCATGATTATTAGTGATGTCCAGTTGTGTCAGGACTTGTGGTATGCGGTGGGAAAAGACATTTCTTTAGCAGTCAGAGGTCTACAGAAAACACAGGGATAATTCTCCAGCAGAAGCAGCTGCTCACGGGACAGGCCTGTAATCATCCACACACACACACACACACACACACACACACACACACACACACCCTCGCTGAAACTCAAACTAGAATGCTCTGATCCCGTCGACAGAGAGAGAAGACGCTCGCAGGACACAATTATCTCCAGGCTTTCCTATTCCCAGTCTGCCCAGCTCACATTACTGCCCATAATAGAGTCAGCGCTATTCCCGGCTGTGAAACCAGGACACTTGCTGTGGGAAACACATTTAGAGCGTGACAGCGATTTAAAACCAGTGTGATATGGGTTCAGATCCCAACATGAGTGCAGTTTCTAAAGCACTGGATCTCTCCACCGAAACACATGTTGTTGGTGTTTCTTTAAATAGTCATATTTGTTCTGGCAATGTGTTTTTGTATGTGTGTGAACCACACAACACACCTGCTGTTGTGTACAAGTGTGTCTCAACATCACTCTCTCACTAATACATCAACACTGGTGCATGCGCTCAGAAATGACTGATTTATTGCATTTCAGTGAAGTGAATGTTCGATAATGCTTTTTCATTTCATACTGCATTTTATGG